>SNQJ01S0013241.1:138873-165810 GCA_010110895.2 Picea sitchensis | reverse complement strand
AACTTCAACTTCCAACTTATGACATGACTCTTCCTTTTCATTTACTTGATTCTTTAGTAATTCCTCTACCCTTTTGGATTCTTCAAGTTGGGTCTTGAGATGGACATTAACTTCAAGACTTTTGCTAATATCATCATCTAGCTTCCTATTCTCTTCTATTTCATTCTTTAGTCTTTTGATGTCTTCTTCTTTTTATTCTATTTGAGTCTTTTTACTTTCTTCTTTTTCCTTGAGCATTCCCTTTAATTTCAAGATATGCCTTTGATTCTTTTTAAGAAACTTTTTAGTGTTATCAAAAAGATAACTATATTCTATGTAACAATGGTCATAGTTGTAATTAAATAGACCCCATTCAAATTTCCTTTTAAGCTCTGATAGTTCTTCTTCTACTTCTTCCATGGGATAACTATCATTTGAATCTACACAAACTATCTCTAGATTTTATTCTTCACTTGTAGAGAAATATTCAACATCATCACATTTTGAAATATTGCAATCGGGGGTTTTTGGAGATTCTTTACCTTCATTTATCTTGATGGAATTGTCTTCAAGGTCTTCCTTTTTTCCAACATCATCACATTTAGAATCATTGAAATTTGAGTATTTTGGAGATTATTTACCTTCATTGTTCTTGATGGAGTTGTCTTTAGTGTCTTCCTTCTTTCTTTGGTATGTCTCATCGAGCTTTAGCCATAGATCCTTGGTGGAAATGCATTGTCCCATGCTCTCTTTGATATAATTTGATAGTCCACTAAGAATGGTCTTGAGAGCCAATGCATCATTCTTCTTTTCTTCCCTTTGAGCTGCAAACTTTGACTTGTTCTTCAAAGGAAATGATCCACCAATGGCTTCTTTCCAAACACCCGCTCCTATCTCCTTCAAATTCACTTTCATTTATATTCTCCATGTAGAATAATTTTCCTCATCAAGGATTGGACTCTGATACCAATTGTTGGACACACCGACCACATTGAGAGGGGGGGGGTGAATTAGTGTAGGGCTCTTTTTAAAACTTCCCTTCACAACACTCCTTAGTTAGCAATCACCATTTAATATTTACTTATTGTTGGCATTTATAACCAATTAAATGTGAACATACATCAACAACATATACCAGCAACATATATCATCAATAAGTCATCACACAAGGAACACAAATAACACAAGATGTATGTACAAATTTCTTTTTATTACAGACTACAATCCTTGGGTTATCATCAACAACTGAATAGAGTTACAACTCCATAAGAGAAACAACTCTACAATGCAAGACTCAACTTACACAACTCAACACCAACTAAGAAGAGGAATCAATCCTCAACATACACCAATATGTCAACATGTACGTGACCTGTTAGTAGTGCAACACGCGTATGTATGCACCCTACTAGTAGTACAACTCGCGTATGTACATGACCTGTCTGTACTACATCTTGTATATTCCTTTTGAACAATTAGGGTTTTCTCTACTTGTAAAACTCAGATCCTCTGTAGACCTTAGTCACATCCACTTCTATCTCTCACTGTCAAATATGTACCATAACCAATCACAACACATCTATGCTCTCCAACAACTTACTCATGCTCCTCAACCATACAATATGAATGCTACTTAATCATGTATAAGAAATCAATATACTATGGCAATCATATCAGTATTGAACCATAAGAGTGTTGATCACTCTATCAATCCACCAACATAACCATATCACAACAGCCATACCAAGAATTCATTAATCATTCACCATACAGTAAGCAAGAGTATCCATCAAGACAACTATGTAACCATACCAGAACTTTTATGGCAGATCTGACCCCATAGAATGTAGATCTAGAACTTTCTTTAGAATTCAAGAACCTGGCATCAGCTCACACTCAAGTCTCCATGACTTCATCCAAATGTACGCACTTTGCCTTCCTTCATCCCGCATGTGTATGCGCTCTGGATCACTGCAACCCATGTATATACGCTCTCTAGCCCACTACTGCTCACGTACTCCTTTAGAAACTAGGGTTTTTGAACTTCCAAAACTTTCGTTGTCAAGATATCAAACTTACAGAAACTTTGATGCGTCCATGAGATCCTCCGACCACTCTTTCTCTCAGAATAGATCTTCAATATATGCTCAAGAGATGATTTTCACAAGAGACCCTTGCCTCTTATTTATACTCTCCAAGTAGCTTCCTTAGAAGCATCTTCTAGGCCACTTTGTCCACGTAGCCACTTTGTCCACATAGTCACCTATGTCCAACTTTGCCCAATTTTCCACTTGTCTATGTATCCAATAACTGCTTGACCACTTAACCCATTTTCCTCATTTTAGGGTTAACCTTCTTATAACCACTTTCCATTATTAGAAAGTTCTCCATTTACTTTATTATTTAAATAATCCTCCTTGACTTTGTCACTTCACTTTATTATTTAAATAATCCTCTTTGATTTTGTCACTTCACTTTATTCTTTAAATAATCCTTTTTGACTTTGTCACGTCACTTTATTATTTAAATAATCCTCCTTGACTTTGTCACTTCACTTTAAATAATCCTCTTTGACTTTGTCACTTCACTTTATGATTTAAATAACCCTCTTTGATTTTGTCACTTCACTTTATTATTTAAATAATATTTTTTGACTTTGTCACTTCACTTTATTATTTAAATAATCTCTTCTTTGCAAGCACTTTGACTTCTTTGACCTTTTGGGGCTTCAATTCAACATATGAGGGTCCTTCAACTTCGTAAGGCCATAACTCTCAAACCGTGAGGAGTTATGTGACATTCCACATACCATCGAAAATGGCTTGACAATCACTATTCATATAGGATAGTTTCACTGACAAATTCATTGGTCTTCATCTAATTATTCCATAATTAAGCATGGGTTATCTAACCATACTTCTAGGATAAATCAACTGCAAAGTGTCTTCCCGTGAGGGATTTCACCTTAAGGGGACCACTTTGGAGTTCATCGCAAAGCGTCTTCCCGTGAGGGCTTTCACCATAAGGGGACCACTTTGGAGTTAATCCATTTGTACAACCATGACAAGAAAATAATGAGTCATCTTTACATCAATCCAACTATGCATCATATATCAATGACAACTCATTGATCCATCTTCATCTATGCATATGACTATGACTCCTCTTGACATCAATCCATTGACATCAAGGTAAATACATGATCCATCAATCACTACATCAATATACTATGACAAGGAATTGTTCCTTTGACATCAATGACAACATGATCCAACAATCCACACACATAAATATGTGTGTGAGAATAGATTTTTTGATTTTCAAATTTCCTACATAAATGATAAAATTAGTACATGTTATGAGTTAGTGAAAAAAATATAAAAGCACCTTATTTCATCATAATGTGGAAATTTGTTTTTCTCTCATACAAACACATACATTTCAAGAAAAATATTGGGGATTCTCTCCTCTTCTCTAAATATATAAAGGAGGGAGGATTAACTGCTAGCCACACAAGTGGATGGTAGCCTTGAGGGACTCAGTTGGATTGAATCTATGGCCTATGATATCCCCATTGTAAAATACCTCTCGTCGATGGTTCATCAATTAAGTTAGTTATTAGGGTTATTTTTTTCCAATCAAAGCCTTGTGAGATCCCCCCTCTTCCCTAGAATATATGGATGGAGGGCAACTTAAGCACCAACATAATCAAACACAATGAACTACAAACAAAATCAAACTCTTTTATTAATCATATAAAATGCCATACACTTTTACATAGAGAAAATATAGGAGTAAAATATATCAATCATATCATGTATCATAGTTTCAAATTACAATAGATCTTATGTCATCAACATCTTCTATGTGCAACAATTTTGACCAACAAGTATATTCCATTTATGTCTTTAGAGTTATATATCTTTGAATAAATTTGATTAACCATAAACAAACATTATAAACTTTTACACTTAAAAATTATAAGAGTAAAAATATCAATCATAATATATACCATAGTTTCAGTTTACTTAAAATAGTCATTATCATATCAAACACAACAAACTACAAACAAATTCAAATTCTTTCATAAACCATAATTCAAATTATTTCATTAACCATATAAAACATTATACATAAAACCATGGTGGATCCTCGAGTGCATTGAGGATGTTGTGTTTGAGCAAGCTCACAGTAGCTAGGGTTTACCCTAGCCACGATTAAGTTGTTTCAGTTCACCATGTTGAATCCCATAAGTTGTTGGGTTGAAGACAACGTAAATCTAGTGTCGATTTCTTCACAAGGATACAAATACATTATTGCTTGTTGTGCCGTTCCAAACGAAATAAAAAGTTGTTGGGTCGAAGAAATTGGAATCAACAAAGATCTACAGTTGGTTTGTTCACAAGGAGTCGAACAAACCATTGATAAGAAAGGCCATTGCTTTGCAGGGCTCAAGCAGTCATTGGCAAGTGTTGTTGTCATTGGAATATGATGTAGGAGAAGGGCCACTTCCACGGGGTGAAATCAACAAGGAAATTGAAGTGTTTAGAACACTTTTCTAGGCCCTAATCCCCAAGTAGTCGACCTTAGCTGCAAAAAAATTGTTTTGTCAAAAGAAAGGATGGCATTCCCTATTTGGATCTCTTTTCCTTGGAGACAAGAAAGAAAACCCTTATTCTATCTGAGAGGGCTTTGATTGGAAAGTTTACAGGCCCGTGGCTCAGTCCAAAAGCTGTGGACACATGGGTAGCAGAACAATGGGCTCCAAAAATGAATGGTCATGTATTTGCAATCACCTGTAGCCAAGGGTATTATATATTTATTATTTTAAACAAGGAAGAGAGATCTAATATTCAGATCTGGGTCATATTTCATGAGATCTAGGGAATGTACCTGTTTCCATGGACCCTAGATTGCAACCCAAATCATGAAATTACTACAACTCCTATCTGGGTCAACTACCTCATCTCTCATTCATTTTCTAGGATGATAGCTCTCTTGGAGTGATTGGGAATAAATTAGTTTAGTTCACTGATTTGGTAGAACCAAAAGGAAATCTATATTCTTGTGTAAGAATATGTGTGGAGGTTGATATGGGGAAGGGACTCCTTAAAGCCTTGTAAATCAATCTTGATGGGTTGAGTCACCAATAAGCTTTAGATTATGAACATATTTCATTTAAATGCATGACCTACCATGCATATGGACATTTTTTTTAAAACTGTCCAAATCTCGAAGAAGAACATCCTTCTTCAAATCAATAGTAAAGGAAGGAACCCTAGTTCAAGATGGTTTCAAATAGATGAAGGAACTAATGTAAAATGTCACCCAACCCAAAACCATCATAATAGGGTCTACCTTCATCAAACATCAACAAACATAAATCAGTCGAGAAATTAGAGGAAACAGTAACTCAAAAAATATGGAAAATATAGAGAAGGAAGTAGAAGAGGAACAATTAATATTGAATCAACTCATCCCAATAGTGGTTTCAATCCATCCCATTAAGATCCAGTACCCAATGCAGAAGAGGAAGAGAAGAATGAAGAAGAGGAAAACAAATAATATTTAGAAGAGTTAGACGAGGAAAATAGGGAAGTAAAGGAAACAAAGGAAGAATAAAGGGATTCATCATAGGAAGAGGAAAAATGGATGGATCTAAAAGAGTAGTTCCATATCAAGCCTTCCAAATCCTTCTCCTTCGTTGAAGTTCTAAAGAAGGCACCAAATCCACCCCCACCCTCTTACAAGGGGAAGACAATTCAACCAAAACTAGATAACTCATGAGGCATAAATGAAGATTCAATAGGAGCATTAGAGATCCCTTGATCATTTTATTCTAGGTTGATTTTGATATGTTTCTAGGTTTTTCTTTGTAACCATTTTGCTAGAATTTATCCACATATTCAAGAAATGGATATGAAAAGTACCAATAGAAAAATATTATTTCTCTATCCCCATGTCCTATGAAGGGAGGTTGGAAATAAACGATAAGTTTGAATCTTGTTGACTTTATATATGTATTTATAGTGCTATCAACCTCTCTGCAGCCATTTTTGATAATATAATTTACCAATTCTTATTATAAAAAATAAAAATAGAAAAAAATATACATGTTTACATAGAAAATATAAGAGCAAAAGATACCAATCACATTCATAGGGGTGGGGGGAAATATAGAATAAATATTTATTAATATTTACTCTATATTTCCCCTCACCCTCATAGGGGTGTGGGTGGGGTAAATATAGAGTAAACATTTATTAGTATTTGCTCTATATTTCCCCCCACCCCTATGAGGGTGGGGGGAAATATAGAGTAAATATTTATTAATATTTACTCTATATTTCCAAATATTTACTCTATATTTCCCCCCACCCCGAACCTCATAGGGGTGGGGGGTGGGGAATAAATATTTACTCTATATTTCCCCCCACCCTCAATCACATTATTTACCATAGTTTCAAATCCTTTACAATAGGTCTCACATCATCAACACTTTCTAAGTGTAACAAATTAATTGGCCACAATCAACTTAACAAGTATCTATCATTCACATGTTTATAGTTATACAATTCCTCTCATCATTACAACAATGTTTTCTTAGGAATCGTCTACAATCATTGTGTTCCTAGAGTCACAACCACACTCAAATTTCCCCAAAATTTTCTTTAGATGTTTTAGATACAGATATGGATTCTCAGTACCAACATAACCATTTCTTGCATATGATCATAATCCTCTTGTGTTAATATCAATTTAAATTTATTGTCTTTCAACATTGTTTGCTCAAATAAATATGAGTTTTAATTTATTTTCTTTCAACATTGTTTGCTCATATCAATTTAAATTTATTATCTTTCAACATTGTTTGCTCAAATAAATATGAGTTTTAATTTATTTTCTTTCAACATTGTTTGCTCATATCAATTTAAATTTATTGTCTTTCAACATTGTTTGCTCAAATACATATGAATTTTAATTTATTTTCTTTCAACATTTTTTGCTCAAATAAATATGGGAAAAACTCATTAACATTTAAATATTGTATTGATGTCCATAGACCAACCTAGAATATACAAAGTCACTTTTAAATGATTTCTTTAGCACCTGGTTCTACCAAATAAACCTTTGTAGGAAGAGCCATGTCTAGGATTCTTGGAAAATGATTTTTTTTTAAATTATGTTTTATGAATTGTATGTAAAAATACTCCATTCATATGAAAAATAATAATAATAAATTTACAAATAATCTTATATATAATCAAATAAATAAAATGAATTATATATAATCAAACAAATAAAATGAATTGATTAATAATTATACTCCACATTGAAAAAATAATAATGATATGTTAATGTTAATATATATTTAATTTTTCAAAATAATAACAACAGTTACATTCCTTCTATATTAATCAACAAAAGTTTCAAATTAATTCATTATTCACATCTCATTCATACTCATCAAAAAACATTTTTAAAATAATTTTTTCCATACTTCAAATATAATAAATAAATTAATCATTGATATCATTAATAAATGAATAATCAAACAAATATTTCAACAAAAACTCTCAAATTAATTCATTATTCACATCTCATTCTTACTCATAAAAAAACATTTTCAAAATAAGTTTTTCCATACTTCAAATATAATAAATATATTACTCATTGATATCATTAATAAATGGATAATCAAACAAATAGTTTTAATCATTATTAGGGATGGTGATTTTGAATATTCTTAACTAATGTCTCATCTCTAGATTAGGTTCTAGATGATATTTTTTATAAAAATTGGGAAATTTGAATTATTAAAAAGGCGCAGTCGAAACTGCTGAGGAGTTACAAAGTTCTTCAAAATTCAGGTCAATCGAGGGTCTCAATTAAACCACTATTACAAGCTACTAATGACTATTTCAATTACTCAGATGAAAACTTCACATAAAACAACATTACTGGATACACACAGAAAAAAAAAATCTGAGAATATAAGAGAAGACACATTGTATCTAAATTAGCTTGTTGGGGAGGAGCTCGCCAAATTGGATAACTTACCAGCTTGACTTCTTGTTACCATTGGTTGAGATGTGGCATGCGATTTCTTCTTCTTTATTACTACTGTCCAACTTTTATTTGCAGATATTGAGGTACTTGTGGTCTCTTTGTTTCCTATATTGTCTTGATCTGGAGCTTCAATTGTTTCTTCATCCAATACCCCAACATGATCATCCTGATCTGCCAAACGAGCTGATGGATGAGGGGAAGACTGAACTCGAGGTCCCTCATCTGAAACCTGAGGAGAGGACGCCTCATTCTTTGACTTCTGATTGGATTCTAGACTAGATAACAGAGTTGGATGAGGAGGAGGATCTAGCTGAAACATCTTTTCACTAACTTGAGGAGGCTTCAAGATAACTTGATGGTCGTCATTTAATCCCACCCACCAAGTGGATTTTTGAGGATTTCAATTATTCTTAGGCCCTTTGGGACAATCGATTGCAAGAATAACTTTAACTGGTCTAAGAATAATTAGTCTAGTTTCTGAGACCAAGAATATTTTTTACCAATAAGAATAACTTTGGCTAGGAATCCTTTACTGAAGTCCATTTCCATGCAAATATGAGAAAAAGTGGAGGTGTCGTGCCTTCAAGTTTCATGGCATGCAAATTTGAATTTTCCCAACGTCAAACCAATGGATTCAAGTGAAGGTAAACCCCAGAAATGCAAGGGAAGATTGGGAAGCCTCACCTAAACAAGAGCTGAAGAGAGAATGTCAGTAGTTGGATTGAAAGATGGAGTCCATGGTTTCATGCACAAACCTGAGTTTCCCCAAAACCATGGACCAAAGTTGAGAATCACATCACGGTCTTCCTCAATGTCGAACTCGACAATGAAGAATCCGTTAGCACAAGAATGGATGAAATCTTTCTCCTACATGATAGGAATCCAAGTAGTCGAGATCCAACTATTGAGATCATCTAACTTTGGCCCAAAACCATTGAGACGACATACCAAACTCACGGATTTGTAGTATTGTTCCTCCTCCTCAGCATCTTGACCGATAGGAATGACAAGGGGAGGGGCTTCTTGAGCCAAAAGAGACGAAGAAGAAGTAGTAGATCTCCGTTGAATAACCTCACAAAAAGAGGCCCCAAACTTCGAAACAGAAGTTGGCTTGGACATTGAAGAAGACGAAGGAACAACCCCGCTGCCTGGGGCACCCACAAAGAGGGATGCAATTGTGACCATTGGAGGCGAAGAAGGAGGGCAACAAACCCGAATCATAGAGAGGTCGGAAGTTGCTAGGGTTAAACCCTAGCCGTCGTGCACCAGAGGAAGAGTGACACATTCATGGCCATGCCCAATTCTCACTCTAGATGATTAAGAAAAGAATACAAAACCATTTTAATACATTTATCTCTTTATCTCTTTCATATGAACCATCAAATGACCAACTTAATAGTACATGGTTGACAACCCCAATTAAATACAAACCTTTCATCTCTCATCCAATCAAAGTTTAATAATGAAGTATTTTATTTCAATAAAATCTAAATATATAAACTATGGGACAATGTCAAAATGCTCTTATACAACATTGATATTGTCAAGAATAAACATATACTCTCTCTAACTCTTCTACTCGGATGGATTAGCCACATATATCCAACAGCCAGCCTGTAACCTTAAGCCATTCACCAGAAGCCATGAGCCATTCACCATAAGCCATTCACCATAAGCCCACCAAGCCCACCAAGTCCACAGAAGAAGTGGCCATTTGTGCTTAGTCCGATCTTTCTCTATTATATATGATTATGGGGGGTGTTTTTAGGAATAAACATATATGTGTAATATAAGTAATGACCATGGAAAAAATTAAGTTGTTTGTAGTATATTGTAGCCCTAAAAATCATAGAACTCCAAAAAAACATCCATGTATTCCCAATATCAATAATTCATTTTGAGATAAAGATTGGACCAAAAAACTACATAACTAAGGATTTATTTAAATTTGAAGTAACATTAATTAATCTTTATTAACAATTTGTTCATATAATAAAAGATTAATATATACTAAAAATAAAATCAATTGAGTTTAATGACTAATACATAATAAATACAAATATAATTTACTTTGATATAAAGGATAACTAATAAGAATATTTAAATTAATAGAAAAATAATAATACTTGAAAATTCAAAAAACAATAAAATTTAACAATTCTAGAGAACAAACATTGTTATATAAACTTCTTCAAGTCTACTTTGAATAATTGATTCAAGAATCTAGAAGATTCTTGAAAAAATATTGGGAATGCCTTATCATTTGAATAATTGATTTTGGAATTTAGAATGCCTTATCATTAATACGTGACGTGATCTATGTTATTCTGCCACATGTCGCCCACCAATGGATGGTGTTTTTTAAGGTCAAAATGTTTTATAATAAAATGATCAATCCTTAAACTCATCTTTGGAAAAAATATTCATCATTTTTTCCAAAAAAGACCAAGGTTTTTTTGAGATTTATTATTTAGTTCTATAAAAAATATCCATGTATTAATTTCAAAATAACTATAGAATATAAAATAATAAGAATTAATTTAAAATATGATACAAGCAATGAAAACTAAAAATAATTTAGTGTCTAATAGAACTTATACCCACCACAAAAGGTTGGTGTTTCTTCTCTAGGCCATGGTCACCGACCACACCCATTCATTTATTGCTTTAATTAGTTTATCAATATAAAGTGTTTCATCCCACACCTTATTGGAAACATGTTAGTCCGCCTATTTTATAAAGTTAAAAAATATTCCACCATTTTTTCCAAAAACGAGAGACCAACTTATCTTTTAAGATATCTTCCTTGATTTTTTTTTTTAAATATCCATGCATTTATTTCAAAATAACTTTAGAATATAAAATGAAAAGAATTAATAAAAAAATAAATAAAAATAATTTAGTGACTTCTTCAACGTTATTTTAGTGGGGCGTAGCTCTAAAGCAAATGTAGACTTACTATAATATTTTTCAAAATTATCTTATAAGATATGCGAGCTCTTAATCATAATGTACATTAAGTTTCATTGCCATAGCTCAAAGAAGACTTCTTCAACGTTAAGTCATAGCTCAAAGAAGATTTTAGTGGGACTTGGTTTCATTGTCAGAGCAATCATAAGGCATATTAGTAAGTATCATTAAACATTCAGATGGCATTCATGTGATGTAAAATGGAAGCTGCAATATATATTTTATAAGATATGTAAGCTTCTAAGCTTTTAAACATAATGCACATGCACATTAGGAAGCAATCATAATGCACATTAGTAAGTATCATTAAGCATTTAGATGACATTCATGTGATGTAAAATGGAAGATGTAAATTTCATGATAAACTTTTTATGTAGCACTAACTTAGTTGCTCCTTGTATATTGTTGGTTTTTATGTCCTTTAATGATTTGGTCTTTCATAAGATGGTAAAAACCAACCAAATAGTGTGCACAAGTGGCAAAATGTTTAAGCAAAATTTTCCCTTTTCATTAAATTTGGCTGAAATTTACTAATCGAAGGAAAATTTCTAAGACAAAACATCTCTTGCATGATTTTAACCCGAACATGTAAAATATCTTCATTGATTACATTTGAATATGTGACCATTCTAATACGGGTGCTTTAACCGACTTCAACTTGCTATAAATATAAGTAATTGTAGAAGCTCTCAACTCATTTAACTCAACAAACACTAAAATCTGAATTCTCCAATATTATGTTCAAAATAACATCCAAACATGCCATTTTATTGAAGTGATTGAGAATTTTCTTGTAAACGAATAAATTAAAATGAAATTTTATTATAAAAATATAAAACAATATCTAAGAAATAATATAATTTGAAAAAAAAAATTAAAATCATGGTTCAATAAAATTTTAAAGTTAAAAAATGTGAAAAAAAAAATTAAAATCATGGTTCAATAAAATTTTAAAGTTAAAAAATGAAAATTTGTTGAAAAGTATCAACCAATCCTTCACCAATATTCTTCTAATAAAAAAAAATCTTATAAGAGTAATTTAATAAGAGTTGGAGAGAAGGATTCAATGTCATTTTACATGGAGAAAGGTAAATCAATATGTAGTATTTATTCCCCTATTGAGGTTTATCTTCCCTACACTTAATGGACATCATCACATTCATATCATAATTATTTTAGTTGTTATGTTAAAACATAATGTAAATGTCCTACACTAAGTTTGTTCTCTAAACTTCTAATAGCTGTAAACTTGCAAGCTATTAGGCAGTCCCCGATTTTTCGATTAACTGGATACACCATGACCTTTTTTGATGGGGCTTCCTCACTGGGAGAGACTTGCAGAGCTAGGTGCATGGTATTGTAACAGGTTGTGAAGTGTTTTGTGCTACAATGCAAGGAAGGAGGATCTAGTGAGGTGTGCAGATCTCCTTTCCTAGGTGAAGTAGGGTTTTGAGGCTCTGTTCTTGTAACTAATTGATTGAAGACAATAAGGAAGAAGAGTTGGTGGATGTAGCCCCAAGGTGGTGGTGAACCACGTAAACACTGTGTTGTTCTTCTTTGTGCTTGACTTGATGTGTTTATAACTTCTCTTGCTAAGTGCTTTGATAGAGATAGATAAATCTGTTGATTATTTGTGCTAATGATGTGTAAGAATGTTAGATATGACCTATATGAAGGTGCTTAGTGATTGATCTGCCAGATATAACCTGCATGTTTATGATAAAGTGCTTAAATACATCAGATCTAAGTGAATGATGTGATTCTATGTTCTATCTGCGCAGTAATTATTGGTTGAATATTGATGAACTATTGATGCTAAAGTTCTCTATTAAGTATTATAATCATATATCTATGTCCTAGCTAAGGTTGCAGACACTTGAGTCCTACAACCACCCCTGCCTCTACTTCGGGTAAGACTTCATCTGCTTCACAGGTGTTATCGAAAGGGCCGATAGTTAGGGTTTTGTTGGTGCGCTGTTGTAGTTTTGAACCTTGGTTTTGCCCCTGTACCAACATGGGCAATGGATTTTTTTAGATTGATCAATACAACAACGAGGAGAATAGGATGCAGGTATATGATTACTACGACAGACTACTTGACAAGATGGGTAGAGGCAGAATTAGTTACAAATTGCATCATGGAGACAATTGCACAATTCTTGTTCGAGAACATAATTACAAGGTTTGGGTGTTCTAAAGTAGTGATGAGCGACCAGGGACTCACTTTTAGAACAAGAAAATTGTACGATTGATAGAAGAGTTCCAGCTTCAACATCATAAGAGAAATCCATATCACCCGTAGGCTAATGTGACAGTGGAGGAATTCAATAAGATATTGGAGAATGCATTGACCAAGGTGTACAATGTAGGATGAGATGATTGGGATTTAAGGATCCTTGTAGTGATTTGGGATTATATAAATACATGCAAGAAGTTGACAGGACAAACACCCTTTATATTAACATGTGGTACAGAAGTAGTCATTCCCATGGAGTTTCTTGTAAGGAGTCTGTGCATTGTTGCAATTGCAGACCTTATGGATTCTGGCACAATAGAAGAAATACTATCACAATTAATATTGTTAGAGGAAGATTGATTTATTGCAGGGTTCCATCAGCAAGTACAAAAGGAACATGAAAAGGCATGGCATGATAGACACATCAAGTAGAAGAAGTTCCAGACATGAGATCTAGTACTTCTCTATAACAATAAGTTATTACAACACCCACCAAAGTTCAGGATCACTGGCTAGGGCCATATGTGATCAGATATGTGACTAACACATATGTTTTTTAGTTAGAACAGTTGGATGGACAAGTCATGGAAGGAAAAGTGAATGGGATTCAATTGAAATAGTACAGGGATGGTCGTCCTTCCACGCACTAAGGGAGATGCATAGACTAACTTGTATTATAGTTTACTCTAGCAAGAAAAGGAAAAAAATAAAGAAAAATTAAGTAAAATACGAAAAAATACGAAAATAGTTCAAGGAAGAAGTCAAAAGTTGAGAAGTACAAAAAGTTAAGGTTAGCAGGTTAAAAGGAAAAGAAGGAAAATGTTGCAGAAGAAAAATAAAAAGGTAGAAAAATGCATAGACGAAGGAAGAAAGATTGCAAAGAGAGAAGATATCATGCAGAGAGACGAGATTGTGCAAATGATATCTAAGAGCATTTAATACAATCCATGATGGGACGTGAAATAAAGAGTTACTTGTGGATTAGACAAAAATTTTAGGTGCGGAGGAAAGCTATAACTAAAAATGCAGTATAAAATAAAGCAAAGGGTCGATGGGGGAAGGTTATTGTCATTTGGAATTCACATAGAGAGTCGAAGTTACAGAGATAAAGAGACGAAGTTACATAGCTGAAGTTAAGAACCGAGTTCCAGAACTAGTTGGAAGTTGATACCAGTGTCGCAGAAGAAGATGGAACCACCTAAGGAAACAACAACATCAATGTCAGTACCAAATAAACCACATGGTCAGCCCGCAATGTTACCGATAGTTGAAGAAACAAAGGAGGAATCATCCTTAGAATTAGTATTCCATAGGGATTATATCCCACTGATAAATCCATAAGAAAAACATGTCCATTTACAGAGGAACATAAAGTATCCTCTCATGGAGCCACCGATTCCAGAAGGAGTAATTGTATAAGGGGACATGCTAGGTCTGATACCTTCATTAAAGTATGCAGACCATGACATCACTGATGATAAGAATTTTCTAGAGTTGGTACCCGACAAGTTCCCAAGGAAGTATATTAGTGTTGAAATTCATATCATAGTCATATAACCACAAGTGTGGGCTACAGGGTTTCAAAAAGTAGGTCTTCTTAACCTGTTCGATATACCCCATTTTGGATGGAGTCAAGAGATCAATGTGTGTGTAAAAATGCTTCTAAATTTTGTGCATGGAGGATACATGTGGATTGAGAGGATAGTATCCATTGATATAGATATGATAATGCTCATCACCAGTCTTTCATCATAGGGGGAGGACCCATATTTGTTATTTTTCAATAAGAAGAATGAGAAAACTCTCGCTAAGAGCATGAAGGAAAAATTACATACATTCTATGGACAATGCGGTTAGGACATCGTTGACATATGTGACCTGGTGGTAAGTTTTGCGATACAAGCTTAGGCTGTAAGTTTTTGCGGAAATGAAAAAAATATCAAGTGCTAGTAGTAGTGATAACGACCATAGAAAAATGTGTAGAGGGAATCCAAATGAACTAAGTGACATTCTTATTGAACCAATTTTTTATTGATTGTGATGAAGCGCATGATAAGGGGACCAAGTTACATTGTGCCTGGTTATTGATCCTAATAGCACTATCACCTTAGAGGGAGCCATATGACAGTTTGTTTTTTGAAGTCACAAAGAAGCCTTGTTTAGCCATACAGTATCAAAACCTTTGGTATATGACACATAAGGCGCGGAAGATGGACAATAATGTTGCATTTTATATTTATAAGTAAATTATCAGAGACAACATTAAAGGACATCTCACATACCCCCTCAAGTGATTGAGGCATATAAGGAAGTGGTGCGCTTTAAGGAAGGGTGTCACCACATGTACGTACAAGAAAAGAAGGACCCATATCAACAATGGCTACCAACATAATACAAATTGACAAAAGAGGAGATGGGCCACATTATGGTCGATTGGGAAGATGAGTGGAAGATTCCACCAGTAGAGATAGGGCCACCAGAGAAGAAAAACATAAAAATATACGAGGTCGATGAGGATGAAGAACAATGAAACGACTAGGACATAGGAAAGGTCCTAGAGGAAGCAACTCAACAAACAACACTCCATAATGATAGGAAGAGAAAATGGCCAGAGACGGGGAAACCTGGAAAACAATGATCGAAGCACAAAGCCATTAAAGAAGTGGCTATCCAGGTTTTTATAGAGAAATATTTTGAGAACATAGGAGACCAAGTAAAATAAATCATTGACGATGCATTTCAACATGAAACACAACAAGAAGAAGAGATGAACATACGCCTGCAAGAACATATGACAAAATTGTGACCACTATTAGAAGAAGCAAACATCGCATTAGGCTGACAGACGGAGGAGGAAACAACAAAAATCACTACCAAGAATGGAGAGGCAGGGCCAAAAATCTCCTAGTCCTTACTAGTCATAGGAGAATGAAGATTGATTAAGATAGCGACAAGAGTAGTCGAGTTCCCCATGACAGAAATGCAAGAATAGGTCAGGGCACTAGGTCACATTTACTTAGTGCTATCACAACATCCAATGGATGTATTGTAGGAATTAAAGATGAGTGAAACACAAGAGTTAAACGTGCACACATAGAAGACATCCAACAAGTTAGTAAAGGTTACAACATAAAATGTTGCATTAGGGACAAAGTACAACAAATTTAAACAAGAGCGCGTTGAGGCCACACAAAAGGTAGAAAGAATGCAACAGGCATTCAAGAAGGTGTATCAAGAACTCATAGAGGTACATATAGAGAAGGGGGTCCCTGTGGAATATCAAGTCACAAAGATAAGTGAATCCATTCAGGGATTCCACACATGAATAATTGATCTAGAAGCATGCGTGACACTGAGCACTCCACCTAAAGAGAGGGAGACGAGGGAGAAAACCATGACAACAATGGTGGAAAGTATAAAGACTCTAGAAGTAGAGAATGCTCAAATATATACAGAGAATATGTGTGTTTGGAAACAACACAGTGAAGATAAGGAGAAACAAGAAATCAATTGGAAGATCCAAGTTGTGTAGGAAAAGGTACATAAATTCATAGACGTGTTGGGCACATTACCTCCAGTTGAGGTGGTAACTGCGATGAATGAGAATAGAAAGATGTATTCATAAATGAATCAACCAAGGGAGGATAAGTTGGCTTGCACACATTAGATATAAGTAATACAAGAGGAAGCATACAAAGTGATAGCGACCTTAGAAGAAACTCAAGGAATCATCAAATAGACAGTTGATGAAGGTGTCAAGAAGATGCAGGCTCACGTCATTGCAGAAAAAGTTGACCAAATTTTGTAGAAGGAACTAGAGGTAAAGGAAAAGGACATGACAGTGAAAGAGACCCTTGAAAATTTCATGGCGCACTGAAATAAGGCTTGAGTGGCTTGGGACGAGCCACAAGTCATTATTGGGGGCCTGTTGGATAGGCATTTTGGTTAATTTTTGGGCTTTGCACTAGAAGAAGTAAAATAATAAAAGGAAGTTATAAGATGGACTAGAGCACATCACAGGAGCACACTTTAAGGAGTCAAAGTGCACAATAGAATATTACGCGATGGAGCAACGCACAAAAGGAGGAAAATGGTTATAGACAATTAGGATTTTGGGGACAATTTGTCCACTTTGTAACCGTCTTAGCCCTATTTTGATGTATAAATATGTAAATGGTTTTTGGGTATAGGTTTTGAGATAGGATAATTTCTTAATTCTTGTTGGGTAAATTGAGTCGAGCAAAGGAAGAAGTTTGAGGTATGACTAAGGAGTGAAGCTTTCACTGCAAAAATTTGACTAGGTTGGTTGAACCACGTTAAACCTATGTGTTTTGATGTGTTGTCTTTGAATTTTATGATGTTTAATGTTATGGTGCAATGATGATATATGTTGAATGTATTTTTCATATATGATGTTATAATGTCGTGCACTAAAGTATCTAGTAATTGAATGAATGTTAAGTGGGAGAATGTTGTGCATAGAATATGTTGAATGTTAAGTAATTGTTAAGTAATGGGACTGCACACATGGGTAAATAGTAGTAATAACATGATGAATTCCTCACTTTCCCTCATTATTGAAGAACCTTGGTTCCTATAGTCCCTCTAGATGCCTCAGTTGAGACTTCACTTGCTCTGCAAGTGATGCCGAAAGGGCCAATGTCTAAGGGTTTTGTTGGTATATAGATGATTAACCCTGGGTCTTCCCACTCCACGCGAACAATAATTAATATTCCTCATACTAATTTAGGTTTTAATACTTCTTAATAAGTCTATCGGTATTCTCATCATTTCCATATGCATTTGGAACATATCTATATGCATCAAGCATTTTATATTTTTGTCTATTGGTGCATATCCATTCTATCTTTTCATGCTCTAAATCAACATCATACAATATCCTTTTTCAAAGTTAAAAAATAATCAAATATAAGGAGGTGAGTTGATATATTTCCCCATCATTATTATGTCTTCTTTGCTTGGACATGCTCTTCACTATTCAACATCCTAACTGTGTCGTTTCCTTGAGCTTCAACTACACCTTTCTGCATATTGTAATCCTTTGTCCAAAAATCTTAACATAAACCTATCACCTCTGTTTTCCAATCCTCTGACCTCTTCCACAATTCTGGGGTCCATACAACCCTTCTAGTCACAAAATCCATTTACCCAAATGGATAACCAACAATAGATCTCTTCCACTGCATTACCCAATGGACAAACCATGTCAATTTTCCTTACTTAATTCCTTAGCCACAAGGATTTATCCATAAGGGTCTTATCCCTTTTATAAGAAACAATCATAATTGCAATATGCTCTATCCACTCCTACTAATAGACATCATTACAATTTTCAAAACAAAAATTGTTCCCACTTTATAGAATTCATACAACACCTAATCTTTGTTACCAAAGTTCAATTTTAGGTCCTTAGTACAGAGTCTCAATGTAATCATTCATTGCTATAACTCCTCTACTTTTGTGATTTTCCTTGAACCCTATAGGCTCAATTAGTTTCAAACCAAGCTTATACAAACATGTCCATATGGCCTAACTTTGTCCCATCTAGGACTAGAGTTTGAAATCTACTCTGATACCTCTCTAACACACTTGACCCCCCTAATTCTTATTAAGCTGGTGGGTCATACAAAATTTCTCTTCTCAAATACTACTCTAACTCTAATTCTAAGCTCACAAACCAATATTTCTCCTCAAGATCTTTCCATCGGCTATGTTTCTTCTAAATTGTGAGATCTATATAGAAACATATGCCCCTTTAAACATTTCCTTATGATGATGTCATCATGCCCACGAATCCATGTGGATCCACATCACCATTTCACCAACATCCATGTGGAACTATACTACACCTATTGCACTAGCGTTTCTTGTTGTTATACCTTCGGACACATGTCTTATGGCTTCCAAGGCCCGCAGTACTATTAATATCTCTTCATCGAACAAATCCCATCAGAATTTCTGATTGGCATGTACACAATTCTTCCCGAAGCCCGCTACGCACAAGACTATCTGGATCTTCCTTTCGGGAAATATCCTATGGAAAGTCCATTAGATATTGTTCTTAAATCTCTTTGTAGTCCAAAGCCACAACACTATAAGGCTAGCTCTAGCAGATTTTACCATCAGGAGACAACCTTAAGATACTACAACTATCCCATGGTCCGAAGCCCGCTAGGCTATTGGGATTACCTCATCAGACTCGCCTCTTTGGGATGACATATCATCCCCCTAAAAGACAATTTATGAAACCCGTTACTAGCAATAGTATTGGGTAATTCACTCCCCACAAGATAGTTAGGCTCCCAAACAAGATATCTCAATCTCCATGGACAATCAAGATCGATCCTTGATTCCCATCACATGGTCAATATTTATTCTTGGCACTTAATCTATTCATCTTGGAACTTACCTTCAATAACTACAGGTCCCACCTATAATTGACTGCCACATGCCCTTCATGCATTCATATATACTTTGTTGACGTCTTTGTTGGGTGTGTGTTATATTATTTGCATGACTAGTTGTAGTGTCTGCTACATAGCGCCGAGCGTGCAGGGGTGTTTTAGGAATTTTTTTCCTTGGGAAACGAGTCACATTTTTGCCTCGTTTTTCATGTCACCTCGATTTTCATGTCCATCGTTAAGAGATTTTTCGGCACATGGTTTTTGCCGATGATTTTCTATTTCCGGTTAAGGAATTAGGGTTGTTGACTAATCCAGGTCATTGGTGTTAGGGTTGTTGACTAATATTTATGTTATCTAATAATTTTTTATGGTGTTTCCTCTTCGAAATTGTTATGTTGTTATTTAAATGTCTTTTGAAATAGTTCTCTAGTCAAGAATCATATACTTGACTTGGTGTATTCCAGTTGATTGTTGCATGTATCCTTTTATATATATATATATATATATATATATATATATATATATATATTATTTTTATTTTTTATTTCTTTTAAATGTGAATTCTTGAAATAATTAGATAGAAAAATATAACTTACATAAAATAAAACTTCTATCTCTCAAGCGTGTATGAAAAATATATAACACATAAAATAAAGCTTTCTATCTCTCAACTGTGTATAAGAAAAAAAATGAATTCTTTATATTCCTCTTTTCAATATTTGTATATAATAATGTGTTTACATTATTATCAATCTACAAGATATTCTATGATTCCTATTCTTTCTCATTTCAATGTTTGTAATGATAGTTTCGTTCAAAATAAATAACATTTTACTTCCATATAGATATTTTCTTGCAACAACCAAATTCAATAATAAATAACCCATAAATTTATATACTTGATTATAAGCTGTACTACAACTTTTGCATTTATTCTATACTGTAATATTTATCAATTTTGAATAAAATAAATAAGATTAAAGCAAGCAAAAATATTTGTGCATGTTTCAATAATTTGGAACTTCAATCATTTGGAAACGAAATGAGTAGATAACCAGTTCCTCCCAACCATAGACATGAACAACCAATATTACTTGTTCCTGTCACCCCTGAGCCTCAATAATTATTCCATAGGGACTGAAAACTACATAACCTTCCCCATATGTATCAAAGTTTGATTCTTTCTCAGAACCATCAAACTCAATTTCCTGAGGAATCTGGTATCTTAGCTATAGAAAATCTATGTATCTGTAGAAATAACTGCATATGTGAATTTATAAGATGTTTTTGTAATATTGCAATGTGGAAGTGAGTATGCACTAGGGTGTTGTGGTATGGAAGTTTTGATAACGTGAGAATTATCACGGGTATGATGAAGTCGAGGTACCTTGGGTGAGGATAACGAATTTCCTTGGAACCTAGGCGAAGAATATCTCGACAACCTATAAACCCTATAGGGTAATGTGAGGAAAATCCTAGCAAAAATGACTTAGTATAAACTTTGATTGTTGAGCTAGTAGAAGTGACCTAATTTACTTTGGAATATTATGGCCGCATATTTGGCCCGATGATTAAATATAGGCCCTTTATCGGGATGAACCTGAGATGAGACCTCGGTCATTGGATCTAGAAGTGGAGATAATATCCACCATTGATTTTGTCACGAGGATTTCATTAAATCCCAGGATATACCGACCAAAAAGGTCGTAGCCGTAGATATTGAAAAAATCTCAGGAGGGAGTTTAGCGTCCCGGGGTACTAGAGCACTAGACCCTGGAAGAACTATAAGTTTGAATCCTTCGAAAGTCCTGATACATCGATGTCTGGGGAATAGGGTTCCAGCCCCTAGTCCCATGCATGTTGCATAAGCACGAGGGAGAGGGAGAGGACATGATGTCACAATGACACAAGGTTCTATATTGGAAGCCACAATGTCACGGGGTTGAAAAATGTCAACGTCTGCTTGCAAACGAACAAAGAATGAGCCCCTCTTGGGTCTTGGACTTGGGATAAGTGCCTTGAGATATGATCCATAGGATTTGGGAAGCCAATAGATCATAGCCATTTATCGTGGTCAGATGGGGTCAATCGTATCCCAGACCCCAGGAATTTTCCCAGAACTCAAATTGTGGGATGGGATGACTCGATATCCAGCGGACGAGAGGATATCCACCGCCGATCTGTGGGAACCTAGATAAAATCACAACCATAGATATCGCAGGGTTGTAAACCTGTGATGAATCTTGATCATGATCTCTTAATCACATGATTAATATAAATTAATCCCCTTGTATTCCCCAAAATCGATGGATTTCTGGATCAACATAACAGGTAAGTTCTGACACCCGATGTCCGGTGGAAACATGACTCGCAATAAGTGGTCCACGTGCCACAACAATGGAATTCCATGTGTCACCCTAGGGTGGTGCTACGTGTCATGTAGTTTTGGAAATATCGGACAAGGATTTGTGGGGGAAATGAGGGACACATGTCATGTAGTACAACTACCACATGTCATGCCACATGTCATCCCATGTATCATTCCACATGTATGTAGTTCTAGCTAATCTCGTACCAGACATAGAGTTAGGAAGAAAATAATTTGGTCGACCGAGGACCCAACATTCTGGTGCCTAGTAACCATATGTCACATGACGATTAGTCAACGCATCTGGCCAGTGTTGGGCCATATACTAGAGTGGCCACCAATACTTCCAAGAAGAGTGACACATTTCAACACCTAGAAGGTCAAAAAATAAAAGGGTGGACCCCATCGACTGATAGTCCTATAACAGGTATGATAGATCCAAACCACTAGATCTAAAGAAGGGTCGATCTCCATCGTGGATCTCATAATTGAGAACAGGGGTCATAACCTGAGGATTAATTCAAATTAATACCGTCATCACCATCGAAATTAAGCTGGTTAATCATCTCTTAATCCCTAACACCAGAAATTCTTAAATCTCAGATCTTGGAACAAGCCCGACATCTCGTGCCTGATGGTGATGTGGCACGTGACGAGTGGTCCACATGGCCGCATATCACTCAGAGGAGGTACCACGTGTCATGTGAATTTGACATATTTGGACAAGGATCTGTAGAGTAAACGGGTTCCGCGTGACAAGTGATATAGACGCTATGTGGAAATCGATGGTAGGGACACATGTCTTAATAAGAGACTAGTATTGGTCTAGCCACGTCTTTTTGGTACTAGCTAGACCCAGGTCATGTCTAGATGTGTGTAGAAAAATAATTCGGTCACTAGGGGGACCAGTGTCCGACATACGATGGATACGTGTCACTATATCGATGGATGACAATTATTTTGTCACGGTATGACCACATTCATAGGGCACCAACTCAAACCAGATCATGAGTCAAGGGATAAGATTTACATAGAAATTCTCAGTGGGACTATGTTCTGAAAACCAAGTGTGACGTTGAAATACGTCACCTAAACATTTACCAATGGACAAGTGGCACCACATGACATGGCCACATACCCTGAGCACCATCCCATATCAATCGGGTGACTCAGGTCGATGCAAAATGTGGTCCAGGTATGAGATCCAACATCCTAGTGGACATCTGTCAATACATGGTGTGGGAAGTTCTCGGGTATTTTAGGAAGAGGAACAATGAGAGTGGGATAAGTCATGAGCCCAATGTGTCGAGGGTTCAGTGGGCTAGGTAGCAAGTGCCACATCAGTATCCATGTCATTGCAGTGAACCAAAGTCAGTCAACATCACCAAGGGTAAGTATAACACCGAGTAAATTGGTAGGGATAGATCATACACTAAGAATTATTGAGTTTCAAGGAGCGAGGTCGGAGGACCCTAAGAAACACTTGTTTGTATGTGACATAATATGGACTATGAAGAATGTCCAGGACAAGGATAAGAAGATCGCGCAGTTTTCCACGACATTCAAAGGTTGGGCATTGCTATGGTATATGAAGTATCATACGACTACACCTGTCGGACAGTCAAGAACTTTGGAAAATATTTGAGAAGCGTTGTTGAAGGAATTTTGAAAGATGAAATATGAATCGCAATATATTACAGAGCTTAAAGAGATTAAGAAAGAGCAGAATGAGACATTGTGGGATTACGACTAGAGATTTAAAGATGTGATTGGTCGATTAAACTTTCATATTCTTGAAAAGTAGCATCGAGAATGGTTTATTATGGGTCTATTTCCACACATTCATTGTTCATTAACACAACAAAAGGTCACGTTGCAGCCATAAGAATTGGAAATCGTGATAAAATTAGAAGCATCTCCTGTAGGAGATGGCACAGGTATGGCACATGTACAATCACAGTTGGTTGCACTGATAATTCAATTATTAGAGATAACGAAGGAAAAGGAAAAGTGAGAAAATGTTTGGTGTATAACATGTAAGACAAAAGGCCATCAAAAGAAATAATGTCCAACATTCACGCAGTATATGGCCACAGGAGCACCAAACCCATTGGCAGGAGGAGTAGGGTATTGTGAGATATGTAAGATATGGGGACATCATCCAACTTCTTGTCCCTTACTGCAAAATTACCAGAGTACACCCAAGAATTTATTATGTAATGTTTACAAATCATTAGGACACAATGAGAAACAATGTCGCACATTCGACTTAATGAGAGAGTGCACTTCATATGCATACATAATTCAAGAAGAAAATGTCACAGCAGAAGGAGGAGTTCCACAATACAAAAATATGATATTATTTAACCAGGGTCACTAGTACATTTGGGTCAAATTTTGATGGCGCGTTTGACGCAATTTCCACTTTATCTTGTTGGGAGAAAGACAAACTGTGGACCCCCTCAAACATCATTTCACATGACTCGTTTTTCTGACGACATAGATTTTGTCTTTATTGCGACGTTTCATGCAGACACATGTCATCTCAAATTTGACTGTCCAAACCCCATATAACCGTCGTAATACTGACGTCTTGGAGGTGGAAATACCGACGTGTTGGACATGGAAAGAGAGATGTCATGGAGGTGGCAAGAGAGATGTCTTGGATGTGGCAAGTGAGATATTTTGGATGTGGCAAGAGCGACGTCTTGGACGTGGCAAGTGAGACGTCTTGGGGGTGGCAAGAGAGACGTCTTTGAGGTGGTAAGAGAGACGTATTGGAGGTGGAAAGACTGACATATGGGAGGTGGAAAGAGTGATGTTAAAAGGTATCAACTCTGGTGTGGTTTCTATGGGAGCGACACTCTTGGAGGTGGCAAGAGCGATGTCATGGAGGTGGCAAGAGCGACGTCTTGGAGGTGGTAAGAGAGACGTCTTGTAGGTGGAAAGAGAGACATCTGCGACATGGAAAGAGCGACGTTAGGAAGTATCATCTCCGATGTGGTTTCTATGGCAGCGACACTTCAAGATGTCGTAATAGCGACTGTGTTGTAGGTATTTAAAAAAAAAATACAATATCAATACTAAGAGGGACAGGTACATTAACCTTTGCTAAGATACTAGCCATATCAATATTTAAATATATATCATTGGTCTTAGGCAAGGTTGGTTGAGGAGGATGACTAACTTCCAATGGTAAAGTGGGTATTGTCTAATGAGGTTTAGGATCACTAGGATATGTCTCAGGTGTGTTATCACACGAACTCACAATTGTCGACATTTGTCCCTTTTTTGCATAGTGACATAGGAATATTGCTTCTATGTTGAACATGAAGTACAAGTTTCCACAATGGATTGTATAACAACTTGTCCCTAATCTAATAACCATTATGTTATATTTAATGCAGTTATCTAGTGGCATAGTTGCTAATAATGTTGCATGAATGCATTCTAGTTTTTGTTTACACAAAGGAACTGCAAGTTGAACAATGAAAGCCAACTCATGTTGGATTGTCGTTTCTTTTTCAACATTGTCCTTTTTAACTATAACACATTCAAAATCTCAAGAATGTCCAATTAAGAGGAGAAATTGTTTCTCTCTTAAAACCAGGGGTATCCATGTAAGAAAACAATATTTATTTTTAGAGGAGCTTCTACAATCCGCTAGTTGACTAGAAATTTTTCTCACATATGAATCTAGAACACCACTATGGATAAGAAGTGAAACAATAAACGATGAATCAGTATCAAATATAAATACATGTTAACAAACCATGAAGGATTGATCTTGGGTGATATATTGGTAATGAGCCACCTATTTAATCAACTATATCTAAAAGGTTGAATCAAAGTTTTCAATTATAGAGGGTGTTGGGCCACCTATTTCAAACCATCTAGAATCCGAACGATTATTGGTGTCAAGTTACAAGGAAATATGAAACCTCAAATTTTCGGATGTGGAAAGGTTCCACCTCCCGGTTCCTGAGTTAATTCAATAAGCCTTTGGCCTGGATATCTAGACATATGGAATCTAGAAGAATGCAAGTTTGAGGGATTATAAGGACCCATGTCGGTTCCACATGGGCATGAGGTAGTCTTGGCGAGAGAAAACCTTAGAAACCTTAAGAGGCCATATGTTTCAATCCCAAACTCAGATTTTAGCGTGCTTATAGGGGTTGGATAGCTCTTGAGGAGTGGATTTAGTTTATGAGATTAGAACCAACTTTAGGAGCGGGATTAAGAAAAGTAATTTAGAGGAAAGAATTAAGGAATTTGTATACCCCATTTCCCTAATGTTGTTTAGGGGATCAAGTGTGTTACAATCAACCACTACGTGCAACACTCAAGGAAATGTTGCACTTGACAACAAAGTCAAGGAAAAAGATGAATATTTCCAAAGTTATATGAGGACAAATCAAAATAATCCATACAAAAATAAACCATGTAAACATGTATTCTAAGATTAGGACTACTTGGTATATGTAAGTGAAAGTCCCATGTTAATATTTATATCTCTTTTTTCAAGGCCTACAAGGCAAAGGGGGTGCCCAAAAATTTAAATATATGTCCAAAATCCACAACCAACCTACAATATCTAATTAATCCTAAAACTCTATGATATATTCTCTACAACACAAAGTTTTTGCACATTTAATGTCGGGGCTCAAGTTACAAAATACATTTCAATGCATTTTTGAATGACTCGTTCTCCTCTTTTTGTGAAGGACTCCTCTACAAAGTGGCCATTACGCAATGCTTTTGCATTTGGCCTAAGTAGTGAAATTCCCTCCTTGGGTTAGCTTTCCAACTTAACAAGTATCCAAGAGCATATATTGTCATAACAATAAGGGTTGGAGCAGAAAGCAAAAGGGTGACCTTGATAAATGGAA
>SNQJ01S0013241.1:96319-138766 GCA_010110895.2 Picea sitchensis | reverse complement strand
ATTTATCAATCACCTAAAATAAAGAATAAGAGTTTTACTAATTAGATAACAATAAACCTTTTGGAGGGCCCCTAAAGAAAGATCCCTCAAGACATAAGGTAGAGCTTCATTAAATAAAACAAAGAGGGTTGTAACAAGAGGACGACAGTTTTGCCTAATCAAACTTTGAAGACAAACATAATTAAGTAGCTTTCCAACAATTTCCAAATAAGTAGAAGCGTCTTTAAATAAAAACACTCATCGTTCTTATAAAAAAATTCTAAAATATTACTCTTATGTTTCTTGACATTAGTTCAATCGAAGCCCATTCAATCTTATAAAAACCTTATTCAAAGATTATCAAGGCCAAAGCAACATTGTAACCAAAATACTTAACCCAATATATTCCCTCCTATATAGAAACCAGACTTCCCAAAAAATAATATCCCCCCAAAAACCAATGTGGGAGGGAGATAGCCAAGAGAAACACATTTCAAGTCTCAAAGATGAAACTTGAACCAAAATTTTATGAAATTTTATCACCCGGTTTATGAGTAAATTTAATGAGACCCCTCCTCAAGGTCCCACCAAACATGGTTTGAAAATGAAAAGGTTATTTGCAAGAGAATTTATACAGGAAAACGAAAAGGTTATTTGTAAGAGAATTTATACAGGCTTGAATGGGTAGATATTTTCAGCTGACAAATGTTGCAAAGTGAATAAATCTTTATAAATGTATGTGATCGCATCTACTATTTTATATTGACAATTAAAGTATGATTCCTCATCTTCAAGGATTTTATGAACTCCCTAGATTAGCCTTAAGCATATACCACAAGTATATCGAACCTCTATCTCCTTCCTTGAACGAATTAAGACGAGCTCTTACCATCCACCCACTTGCAATATAAATTTTATGTCCTTTAATCAACTTTTAGTTGCATAGAAGCTATCATAAAATTCTCATCATAAGGATAATTTTTCAAAGATCTTTGCCTTGTTTCCAATGTTTGAGAAATTCAATTATTTTCCTTTCTTATATCAACAGTGCTCATTTTCCAAAATGGTCTAATGAAAGTCCTGGTGGCATTAAAACCTTCATACTATTGAGCATACCTTGATGCAAATGTTCATATTAGGTGTCACCATAAATTAAACCAAGTTTAGAACTAAGTTATTTGTCTTTGCACAATATTCTTTTAAAGAAATCTATTGTGTTTATAGATCTGTGATCAACTATTACCATCTTTGGCAGCATCTTAAAATGCCTAGTCATCTTTTTCAACAATTTCTGCTGAAAGTATTTTACATTAATTTTCTTTAAATATTTTAGAGTAAAAAAAACAGACCTAAGAGCACTTTTGCTTAAAATTAGCTTATAATATTTTCATCCATTATAAAGAATGTCGCAGATTTTGAAGCCCGCAATCAACATAGAAGAATATTCAGCCTTATTTATGTGAACAACGAATAAGCATTGCCTCAAGCTGATGAAGCAAACTCAAAGTATAACAATTTCAAGTTAATCTGAAGAAGCATTGCAGAAAAAGGACATAAATATACACTACTTTAAGATGATGCCTTTCAAGCTTAGCCAAAAGCTACAAACAGATGTTTCATGTTGACCCCACCAAACACTTGAAAATAGCTAACAACCATTCAATATCATATTCTCATGCAATAAACAAAAATAGAATGAACAAGACGCAAAGGACTTACAAGATGAACCGAAAATCATGCATGTCTAGGCTCCCCATTCATCCTAAACTATGTTATAACAAAAAACACCATGTTATAACAAAAAACACTATGTTACAATAGAAAACATGACTTGGTGATTTTGGAATGCTTCTCTGGTGATATCAAAATGATATAATGATATAATAATGATACAATACTCTTAAGATAATGGAAAAAACAACAGTAGTCTCTTAACTTTCATTTATTGATTTCTTGTTTTGATAATGTAAATGAGAAATTGAATTAGGTATGGTTGGTCAAGCATTGGATGTAGAAATTGATGTTGCTATGGTGGGCCGAGCATCCCCATTTTTCTCAACATCATTAGACTTGTCCTCCACTAGAAGACAGGGAGGGGTATATGCCTTCACAACCGATGACAAGTTTGGAACTTCCTTAACATCTAAGTTGCAAGCCATCTCCATGGAAGTGATGCAAAAGGAGATGTAAAATAATTTTCTACAAACATATCCAAATGCTAGAGATACAAAGGGAAGTGGGAGGAGAAAGGGTGAGTAAAAGATTTTTTTGATTGAGAAGTACCCAAACATGGTAATCTGGGAGAGGAACAAAGCTGCCAGTATCCTAGTGTGCACATGAGGCCACATACACCCATTACTCTCATACTATGGAACACACACATTCAGTGCCTGCACACACAAAAACAGAGGTTGTCAGCTTACACAACACTTCAAAATTACAGTCATTTGTTTTACAGTAGTGCATCTGTGCTTCTCTCAACCCCTTAGCTTGTATTCTTATCAAATGTCTCTTTCATATGGATTTTGGATGCATCAATTTTTGTTTGTTATAAACAAACAAGGTTTAGCGAGAGAGAGAGAGAGTCACCTGATTCCGAACCACAAAACATCCCACAAAAAAGTACATAATGGAGAAAGGAAGGATCATGGGAGCAATAACAGAGTAGCATAGTGAAATGGTGATGATCAACATTTCATTTGGAACATTGGTAGCATAACCAAAACTAGGAGGAGCCCAAGCCTCTTGTAGCTCTGCTTCAGTCTTACAAAGATATCTCCTCTTGACATGGTATATCACTAGCAGCACCAAACGAGAAATTTCAAGCCCTGAACCTACCAAAAACTTGTTTAAAAGGACAATCCACATATAAAGGCAATCAGACATTGAAACCAGAGAAAGAAAATCCATCTCATCAATAGGAGACTACCAACTAATTATTTCAGAGACTAAGAACTAGAGAACAATTTTGGGAAATTGAAATTAAGAGAACAGAAACCCAACTTACTTGATAGCAACAAAACTAATGAAGAAGGTAGCATTGGGAGGAAGAGAAATGCCAAGCAACGTAACAATTGAATGGGTTTCTTTTGACACAACTTGAGGGAATTGAAGAAGGTGCCACCTATTTTAACTCCCAGGAAAAAAATGAACACTATAAAGTAAAAATACTTTCCAGACAAATCTCTCACTACATGGATTTCTAAAGGAATCCCTTCATCTTTGGAGAGGATCATGAGAATTGTATACAAGAAATTAAAAAAGAGAATCAGATCAAGCTGAGGCAAGTAAGCTTCAAGGATTATTTTAATTTCTTTTTTATCCTCAATAGATTTCAGAAATGGAAAAGATTTTCTTAGCTTATCAAGGGTTGTAAATGCAGAGATTAAGGTGATGGGAATCATGTAGAAAACAAAAATTAGAAAAAAAATAACGCATACAATGTTCTATCGAATCATCCTCTGATAAAAGGGAATGGTAATATTTTTCCACACTACTTGACGAGGCTCGGGAGTAACCATTGCAGTCCAACTATCTGTAGTTTGTGAGTGTACAATCTTTGTTGCGGTTGCTACAACACACCTACTGTTAAAAATTATAAAGTTTTTTGTAACCTGCTTCTCTGTCAGTGTAATCTTCTATTTTGTTTCCATCTTGAGTGATAAATCCTTAATTTTCTCATTGTAGAAATTTATAGAGTCAACTTTTTTTCCCACAAGTCCCTTTATGGCACCTCTGCTCTTTTGGGTCCCTTTATTGGCACCTCTGCTTGTTTGGGTCTCTGTCATGAGTGGACCACAAGATGAAGCATGCCTCTTCTAATGAAGGTGAATGCCTATACTACCCTGATATTATCTATTTCATGGGCATGAGGTTAAAGTTTTTCTAATTTTCCTTGCCTATATGCTTATCTACAACCATCTATCTCTCTTCCAAGGTTTATTATTCCGTCATTGTTGCATTAGTTTTGGTCATTTCTAAATTTGGATTATTGAGTAACTAAGGGGAATATAGTGTGGGGGTCATGTGAATAATGGTGAGAATGATCACAAGAGAATTTCCATGAGGTAGGAGAATGCATGAATGACTCACACTTATTGAAAATGTTTAAACTCCCTGCTGATGTGGGGATTTCTTTAATGTTGGAAGATATCAAAGATGTGTCATTGCGATTAAGTGGACATATGTTTGTGAGAATGATGTCATCAACTTATCATATTCACTCACATATTATTCAGAGGACGATGTCATTAGCTCATCATTTTTATTACTATTTTCATTCACCCACCAAAAATGTCATCTTGCACTGACCCTACATAGTGAGCAGTGAATGGGGACAACGTTGAAATTTCTTCAAACTATGCATGTATGCATCAAAATTTGACATGGTTAGACTAGAAACATGGCTTGACGGTATGGGGGGGTTTCAATACTCAAGGATGTATGATGTCCCCACATAATCTTTGAGATCACCCACATTTGCATCAACGTTCATCATGTTGCACCTCTCATTGTCATCATTCGTCATTCCCTTCTATAGAATCATTGTCGGCACTATAAAGAAATTTTTCATGGAACTTCAAATACACCCATCAAAAATTTCTTCCACTGACCCTGCCCAGTGAGCAGTGAATGGGGCCAATGTTGAAATGTTTTCAATCTCTTCCCGTGTGCATCGAAATTTGACATGGTTAAACTAGATAGTTGCCTTGAAGGTATGGGAGGGTTTCAATACTTAAGGATGTTTGATGTCCCCTCATAATATTTGAGATCATCCATGTTTGCATCAACGTTCAATATAATGGATGTCTCATAGTGAGCATAGTGAATGGGGCCTGCCTTGAAGGTGGATGAGCATAGTGAAATTTCTTCCACTGACCCCGCATAGTGAGCAGTGAATGGGGCCAACGTTGAAATTTCTTCAAATTGTGCATGTATGCATCGAAATTCGACATGGTTAGACTAGACACATGCCTTGATAGTATGGAACTAGGGTTTCAAGAATCAAGGAATATGTGTGATGTCTCGACCACATAATTTTTGAGATCTTCCATGTTTGCAACAACGTTCATAATGGGGCATCTCATATTTTTCAAATGTCATTGTTTCCATCTGTAGAATATTTGTTGGAACTCTCTTAAAATTTCATCGAACTTCCAATTCAACCACCACAAATGTCATGCACCGACCTCGCATAGTGAGCACTAGTGAATGGGGCCAACGTTGAAATTTCTTCAATATGTGTCTGTACGCATCGAAATTTGACATGGTTGGACTAGACACATGCCTTGACGATATGGGAGGGTTTCAAGACTCAAGGATGTTTGATGTCCCGACCACATAATCTTTGATATCGTCCATGTTTGCAACAACATTCATAATGGGGCATCTCATATTTGTCAAATGTCATTGTTTCCATCCATAGAATATTTGTTGGAACTCTCTTGAAATGTCATGGAACTTTGAATGCAACCACCACAAATGTTATGCACCGACCCCGCATGGTGAGCATTAGTGAATGGGGCCAATGTTGAAATTTCTTCAATATGTGCCTGTATGCATCAAAATTTGAAATGGTTAGACTAGACACATTCCTTGACGGTATGGGAGGGTTTCAAGACTCAAGGATGTATGATGTCCCAACCAAATAATCTTTGAGATCGTCCATGTTTGCAACAACGTTCATAATGGGCGTCTCATTTTCAAATGTCATTGTTTCCATATGTATAATCTTTGTTGGAACTCTCTTGAAATGTCATGGAACTTCCAATTCAACCACCAAAAGTGTCATGCACCGACCCCGCATAGTGAGCAGTGAATGGGGCCAACATTGAAATTTATTCAATATGTGCATGTATGCATAGAAATTTGACATGGTTAAACTAGACAGATGTCTTGACGGTATGGGAGGGTTTCAAGACTCAAGGATGTATGATGTCATACAGAAACATTTTGAAAACATTTCGACGTTGGCCCCATTCGCGGGTCATTGTTTCCCATCATGTACTCTAGCCCTAGTACAATGTCTTTTAATAGTTGTTTCCTTTAAAATTTGACCGATCAAAAAATTAAAACGAAATGAGAAGAACCCTAGTACAATGTCTTTTAATAGTTGTACTCTAGCAGAGAAGATCCGCAAACCTTTTTTGAAGTGTCGTTATTATATCAAACTTGTCGCGACATCTGTAAAATGCAACATATTTATAGATTTTATAACGTCGCAATTCCGACGATCATTGACCAAATCAAAGTTGACTTGGTCAAAATACTAGGTGATCGTTGGAGGGGGGAAACCTAGTTTCCACACCGTCGCAACTGCGACAACTATCTTCACAAAATTGGCAAGAGAGATGACTATGTCACAAATGTGGAAAGAGAGACGACTATGTGGAAAACGTGGAAAGAGAGATGACAACATGGCAAGAGAGATTACAATGTGGAAAGAGAGATGTCAACGTGGAAATAGCGACGTTATTGGACAATATGGAAAAAAAAATTAAAATTTCCTCTATTTTTCGATAGTATGGCCAATTTTGTCCATAACGCCGCAAATAGAACGTCAGAATTTTTACAATATGTACTAGTGAGTGGACGTAGAGGATTCAATAGAGGTCGAGGACACAGAGGATTTGGTTGGGGAGGCATAGGACCAATAATTTGTTATAACTACAATCAACTTGGACATTTAGTGACATATTTCCCGAATCCTTAAATGATGTGCACGTATTGCAGAGCATTGGATCATGCGACATAAGACTATCCTCAAATGATAGCAAAGTAGAAGGCGAGAGAGAACCAGAACCAACATTAGAATCATAACTAGAACCTATAGATGATAGTTGTTTAAGAACGTGATGACCAACCCATAGTAGTAGTTTTTATGCACGATAGAATGAGAACCGAACTAGATGCGACATAAAAGGGAAAGGGAGTTGAACCACAGATAAGGAAAGCATGTGATCCCATTACAACATTCAACCCATAGAAAGAAAAATAAACCCATAAACAAGCAAGGAAGGAGATACTAGGACCATACTCGATAACATCAACGTCAAAGACTCCACCAATATACGTTATGTTGTCAGTTTATGATCACACTATTCTAGAAAAACCAGTCGAAAAGGTAAATACTTTGAAAGACTTTCTAAATATTTTTCTTAGAGTTGATCTAAGATTAAACAACAATGAATGAATTGCACGAAATGATTGATCGATGTAAACAAGATAGAGAAGTACCTACGATGTATCAAGCAATGAACCAAGTCTTGCATAAGAAAAGGACAAACAAAGACTTCAGATTAAGTGCGCAGATATGAGAATATGACATGGACAATGTCATCTTATATTTAGGATCAAATGTCAATGTTCTTCCAAGGAAGACATGGGAGATGATGGGGAAACCAAAACTAGTTTGGTCAATTGTTTAGTTAAGGTTGGATAACCAACATAATAAAATACCGATCGAGAGATTGACAAGAGTACCTATTAATATAGATGGAGTGGGAAGTGTAGCTGACTTTGAGGTTATTGATATCATGGATAACAGTCACCCGTATCCATATTTGCTTGGACTAGATTGGGCCTTCGAGAATAAGGAAATTATTAACTTGATGAAAAGAGAGATGATTTTTGAAGGAGGAGGCCTAAAGGTCACTGCGCCATTAGACCCTATAGAGGAACGTCGATATGTGGATCCCACGAGAAAGGAAATTGATAACTTATATAATATGACAACGTGCATGTATGACTACGTCAATCCCACTACAAATGGTGTGCTTAGTTGGAGAAGCATAAGCTCTTGCGCTTCAGACTTGGAGGAAGGACTTGAACACTGGAAACATCGGTTGCATGAAGTATCGACCAGAAGGTGTGCTCTCATTACTTTCTCTTTGCATTGGATCAAAACAGATGTACGTGATACACCAAATCTTGAGGGACTAACTGAGGAAAGTTCTTTTGTCAATAAATTTGAGCTGCATATGCCTGAACAATAAAGATTGTTAGCATTAGATGTTGCATTGAGAGAAACTCCAGTGATATGGTGGAAAACCCACAAGGAACAAATAGAGGATTGGAAACATTGTAAAAGGATGATGCAAATCAAGTTTGAAACATAATACATTATGCAAAAGTATACGGGGATGAGCGATATAAAGTACTATGTTGGTAAATGTAGTATAGCTTGGAGGAAAGTGTAAAAGAATGAATGTATGCACAGGTTCATACATACGCTAGAGACAATTCCCAAGAATTGGTATTTAGAGCTAGAAGTGCGTAGAGGGACAATAGATTGGGAAGAGCTCACCCAAAAATTTAAGGAAACATTTAATTTTGAAGCTAAATCACCTTTAGTATATGCAAATTTACAAGTCATTAGAGGTAAAAGTTTTATGGAAGAAGGTCAAGTAGAAATAGTACCTACATGTAGTGTGCACAAAGAGCCTGCGATAGTCCATGAACTATTAGAATGTTGTCATGTTACCAAGGAAGACCAAGAAGGAGAAGACCTAAGAAATGTACAGGTACCAAATACTGAAGGAGAGAGTGACATAGTAGGTCCAACGCTTGAATTTGATGCATATGCAAATTTCTTAAGAGTGCACAAAGTGGACATTGACACGAAGGAAAAACTGAAGTTTGCAAACATTGGTGATTATTGGAACGATGAGACCGTGGAAAATATTGCAGACCTATTACACGAGTATCGGGATCTCTTTCCGACAACCTTTTTAGAGATGAATGGGATAGCTGGAGAATTGGGCGAGATGAAGATCCCATTAAAACTAGATGCTAAGCTAGTAAGACATAGACCTTACAAATTGAATCTGAAGTACAAGGAAAAAGTGAAAGAAAATCTTGACAAAATGATAGAAGATGGTATAATTGAAGTCGTTGTAGAGTCTGAATGGATAAGTCCAATGGTGGTTCAAGATAAGAAAACAAGGGGCATTAGAATTTTCATAGAACTAAGGAAGTTGAATGATGTATGTTTGCATGACCCATTTTCAACCCCCTTTACAGATGAAGTAAAAACGTAGGAGGGTAGGAGGCCTACTTGTTCACCGATTGATTTTTAGGATACCATTAGATAAATATTGCACTAAAATATAAACATAAGATGACATTTGTGACATAATGGCGAAGCTACCAATACACAGTGATGTCATTTGGTTTAAAGAATGCACCTACTTTGTTTTCTAGTGTATTTGTTGTAGCCTTTAAGGATTTTATTCATAAGTTTATTGAAGTGTACTTAGATGATTGGAGTGTATTTATCCTATTGAAAGATCACATAGAAACTCTAATATTGATGCTTGATAGATGTAGACATTATCATATTTCATTAAATTTGAAGAAATGTATTTTACGTGCACAGTTTGGGATATTGTTAGGTCATGTGGTATGCAAACAGGGTTTGTTAGTTGATCGTGCCAAGATAGCAGTAATTTTTAATTTTCCATCGCCTAAATTAGGAGAAAGTTGAGAACAACCTTGGGTCATACTAGATATTATAGGAATTTATTAAAGGTTATGGGAAAATTACAGCTCCAATGGATAATTTATTGAAGAAATAAGTTAAGTTTCAATGGAATGAAGACTATCAAAAGGGTTTCGATGTATTGAAATAGAAGTTAGTAACTACAACCATTTTGGTGTTCATGGATTGGAAGAAAAAGTTTCACATTCATGTGGATGCATCGTTGATAATGCTCAACGCAGTGTTAGCCTAGCTAAGAGAGGGAGAGTTATATCATCCAATTTATTTTTCTAGAAGGAGGTTGTCGAATACTGAGAAGAATTACACGATGACAAAAAGGGAAGGCTTGGAAATGGTTTAAGCCTTGCATAAGTTCAGACACTATTTGTTGGGGTCCCATTTCAAGATACATATAGACCACTCTACACTCAATTATCTAGGGAACAAGATAGTGTTGGGGGGGGGGAAATCAATATATATTTATTGTTGTTCTGGGAATATGATTTCGAAATTATTGTGAAGCCAGGGAAATTGAGTGTAAGACCAAACCATTTGTCAGTGATAATGATAGGAGAAGACACAAGGAACCTAGACGATAGATTACTAGATGTACATTTATTATCAGGTCAAATGGTAGACGACCATTTTGAAATTTTTTTCCAATATTTGAGCACATAAATGGTTCCATCTGATATGACAGTAGTACAGAAGAAGAAACTAGTGGTTAAAGCAACAAATTATCAATTGATAGCAGGAGATTTATACATGTTGGGCATATATGGGATACTATGATGATGTGTGTTAGATCACGAGAGGTCGATGATCCTCACAAAGGCATATGATGGAATTGCAGGAGGTCATTATGCAGAAAAGGATACATGAAAATAGATATTACATGCAAAGCTATGATGGCCCACCCTCCATAAGGACACAAAGGAATATTGTTAGAGCTGCAATGTTTTCCAGAGAATAATAAGACTGTCACAAAGGGATGATATTCCTTTGAACATGAAAGTTACCTTGCAGGAATTTAACAAATGGAAAATGGATTTTGTTAGAACGATCAATCCAACAATGAGAAGAATGGGATCCAAGTACATACTTACCGCAACAGACTACTTGACAAGATGGGCGTCAACATAACTAGTTACAGATTGCATCATGGAGACAGTTGCACGATTCTTATTCGAGAACATAGTTACAAGGTTTGGGTGTTATAAAGTAATGATGAGCGACCAGGGGGCTCAATTTGTGAACAATAAAATTTTAGCATTGACATAAGAGTTCAAGATTTAACATCAGAAGAAAACTCCATATCACCTGCAAGCTAATGGAACTATGGAAGAATTCAATAAAGATACTGGAGAATGCATTGACCAATGTGTGCGATGTAGGATGAGATGATTAGGATTTAATGATCCTTGCAGTTCTTTGGGATTATATAAATACATGCAAGAAGTTGGCAGGACAAACACCCTTTAGATTAGCATATGGTCCAGAAGCAGTCATTCCCATGGAGTTTCTTGTAACGAGTCTGCGCATTGTTGCAATGGAAGACCTTTTGGATTTTGACATAGTAAAAGAAATACTATCACAATTACTATTGTTAGAGGAATATTGCTTTATTGCAGGGTTCCATCAGCAAGTAAAAAAGACACGTGAAAATGAATGGCATGATAGAAACATCAAGAAGAAGAAGTTCCAAACACAAGATCTAGTACTGCTCTATAACAGTAAGTTCTTACAACACCCATGAAAGTTCAATATGCATTGACTAGGGCCATATGTGATCATATATGTGATTGATTGATGTTCTTTTCAGTTAGAACAGTTGGATGGACAAGTAGTGGAAGGACAAGTGAATGGGAGTTAGATGAAATTGTACAGGGATGGCATTCCTTCCGCCCACTAGGGGAGTTGCATAGACTAACTTGTATCATAGTGTACTCTAGCAAGAAAAGGAAGAAAAAGAAAGAAAAAGTAAGTAAAATAGGAAAAAGTACGAAAAATAGTTCAAGGAAGAAATCAAAAGTTGAGAAGTACAAGAAGTTAAGGTTAGCAGGTAAAAAGGAAAAGCAGGAAAATGTCGCAGAAGAAAAAAAAAAGGTAGATGAACACATAGACGAAGGAAGAAATATTGTGAAGAGAGAAGTGATCACATAGAGAGACGAGATTGTGCAGATGACAAATAAGAGAATTGAAGACAATCTATGACAGGACATGCAATAAAGAGTTACCATTTCGACGGAGATCTTGACAAATTGTAGAATCGAATAGAGAATTTTCCAAAGATATGGAGTAATGGAGCATTAAAGCAGGTAATGAATGCCACCCAATAGTGGATTAGACATAAAGTTTAGGCGTGAAGGGAAGCTATAGCTAGAACTGTAGTATAAAAGAAATAAAAGGGTTGATGGGGGAAGGTTATTATCATTTGGAATTCACAAGAGAGCTGAAGAGCCGAAGTTACAGAGATGAAGTTCAAAACCGAGTTCCAAAACTAGTTGGAAGTTGAGACCAGTGTTGCAGAGGAAGATGGCACCACCTAAGGAAACAACAACATCAACTTTAGTATTAAATAAACCACACGATCAACCAACAACGTTGTCAATAGTTGAAGAAACACATGAGGAATCATCCTTAGAATCAATATTCCATAGGTATTATATCCCACTGAGAAAGACATAAGAAAATTAGGTCCATTTATAGAGGAACGCAAAGTATCCACTCATGGAGCCACCGATTCCAGAAGGAGTAATTGTATAAGGGGCCATGCTAGGTCTAATACCTGCGTTAAAGTATGCAGACCATGACATCATTGATGAGAAAAAGTTTCCAAAGTTGGTACCCAACAAGTTTCTGAGGAAGTATATTAGTGTTAAAACTCATATCATAGTCATAGAACCATAAGTGTGGGCTACAGGATTGCAAAAAGTAGGTCTTCTAAACCTGTTCGATATACCCCATTTTGGAAGGAGTCAAGAGAGCAATGTGTGTGTAAATATTTTTCTAAGTTGTGTGCATGGAGGATACATGTGGCTCGATAGGCTAGTATCCATTGATACAGATATGATAGTGCTCATTCTCAGTCTTCCATAATAGGGGGAGGACCCATATTTGTTATTTTTCGATAAGAAGAATGAGAAAACTCTCATTGATAGCATGAAGGAAAAGTTCCATACATTATGTGGACAATGCGGTTAGGATGTCACTCACATATGTGACCCGATGGTAAGTTTTGTGATGAAAGCCTTAGGTTGTAAGTTGTTGAGGAAATGCACGAAGGATAAAGTGCCAACAGTAGTGATAACAACCACATAAAAATGTGTAGAGGGCATCTAGATGAACTGGGTGACATTCTTATTGAACCAATTTTTTAATGACTATGAGGAAGCACATGATAAGGGGACCGATTTACATATACCTAGTTATTGATCCTACTATCGCTATCATCTTAGAGGGAGCCATATGACAGTTATTTTTTTGGAGTCATGGAGAAGCCTTGTTTAGCCGTGCAGTATCAAAACCTTTGGTATACAACACATAAGGAGAGAAAGATGGAAAATAATGTCTCATTTTATATTTATAAAGAAACTATCAGAGAAAACATCCAAAGGACACCGCACATACCCTCTCAAGTGGTTGAGGCATATAAGACAGTGGCGCTCTTTAAGGTAGGGTGTCACCACATGTACATACAAGAAAAGAAGGACCTAGATCAACAATGGTTGTCAACACAATATATATTGATATAAGAGGATATGGTCCACATTATGGACGATTGGGAATATTATTGGAAGATTCCACCAGCAGAGATAGGGCCATCAAAGAAGAAAAATCCAAAAATACACAAGGTTGATGAGGATGAAGAAGAATGTGACGATCAGGATAGAGGAAAGGGCCGAGAGGAAACAAATCAATGGAAAAGAAGGGAACTACTAGATCTAAGTCTAAGGGTAGATATAAATCTCCCAGAAATTTTGCAAAGGTATGCTGGAGATGTGGACAACAAGGGCACTACAAGAAGCAATGTAGATACAAAATTGAGAAAAAGAAGGGATCTGAAGAAGCTCCGTCTACGGAAGAAAATACCTCCAAGGAAGAAGGAGGGAATGTGTACTTGGCTTCTTCAAGAACACATGCAGGTCATGAGGCATGGTTGGTTGAATCAAGTGCATCCTTTCATATGAGTCCCCACAGGGAGTGGTTCTATGAATATGAAAGGTATGAGGGAGGTAATGTTCTCCTAGGTGATGATTCGACAAACAAAATCATAGAAAGAGGAAAAGTCAAGTTGAGGCTCATAGATGGAAGGATTAAAAAAATACCTAGTGTTCTGCACATCCCAGGTTTGGCCATAAATTTGATTTATGTAGGAAAAATGGACGATGCAAGGGTAAAAAAAATATTTGAAAAGGAAACCTACAGGATGGTTCGAGGAGCAATGGTGTTGCTGAAGGGAGTTCGGTTTGGAACTCTGTATAAGTTGCAAGGAAGAACTATTAGTGATGGGTGTAATAGTTCCATTTTTCCTGATATTGGATTTGAAGAAGAAATATCTCCTACAGTCTTTGGAGAAAAGGTTATGTTGTGGCATCAAATACTGGGGCATATCGGAGAGAAGGGTCTTCGACTACTACACAGTAAAGGTATGGTTGAAGGTATGTATAACTGCTCTGTAGATTTTGATTTCTATGAACATTGTGAATATGGGAAGAATAATTGGGTAAGATTCCCCTCTAGTGCAATGAGGGAAGACAGAATTTTATAGCTAGTTCACAATGATGTGTTTGGACCTGTGTCGGTCCCATCATTGGGAAAATATATGTAGTATGTCTCATTAATTTATAGATGACTTCTCGAGGAACAATTGGATATATTTCCTCAGGAAGAAATCTAAAGTCTTTGACATGTTTAAATATTTTAAGGCTCTTGTTGACAATCAAACAAAGAAAATAATTAAGGTGTTGAGGACAGAGAATGGCAGAGAGTTATGCGGGAATGAATTTGAAGAATTCTCTAAGAAGTGCGGTATATAAATACAGAAGACTACTCCATATACACCTCAACATAATGGAGTTGCAGAAAGGATGAACATGACGTTGATGGAAAAAGCAAGGTGCATTCTCAGTGGTGCCGGGTTAGGGAAAGAAATATGGGCAGAGGCAGTGGGTAATGCATGTTACTTGGTCAACAGATCACCCTCATCAACATTGGATGACAATACTCCAAAAGAGGTATGGACATGTAAGGAACCTTCTCTCACACATCTCAAGGTATTTGGTTGTGAGACATATGTTCATGTTCCAAAGGAAAACATGAGTAAGCTAGATAAGAAGGCTGCAAATTGTATATTTATTGGGTATAAAGATGGTATTAAAGGTTATAAGCTTTGGAACCCATAAACTAAGAAGTTTGTGTATATCCAAGATGTGGTATTTAGAGAAATGAAGGATGTCATTAAATAGCAATTCCTACCAAGTAAGGAAGAACCAGAGAAAATAGAGTTTTATTTAAAGGATGATGAATTTGACTCTACAAAAGAACAAGAATAAGAAGAAGAAGATCCTCATGCTCCAGTATCAAGGAGACCAGTTCGAGAAATAAGGCTACCATAAAGGTATACTCCATATGATTTTCGTTCAAATTTTGGTTTGTCTATTATTGATGATAATCCTAGAACTGTCAGGGAGGCAGTGGATTCAGAGGATGGAAATCTCTAAAAAAAAGGTCAGATGAATAAATGGCAGCTCTGGATAAGAATGAGGCTTCGGATCTAGTGGAGTTGTCGGCTGGAAGAAATCCCATCGGAAGCAAATGGGTATTTAAAAAGAAGTTGAATGCATAAGGAAAAGTGGAGAAATACAAAGCTTGGCTAGTAGCAAAGGGTTGTTCCCAGGTTGAGGGAATTGATTTTGGGGATATTTTTTCTATTGTTGACAAGTTAACTTCTATAAAAAAAATTTTATCTGTTGCTGCTACATTTTATTTTCAAGTAGAACAAATGGATGTGAAGACAACATTCCTACATGGGGATCTAGAAGAATAAATATATATGAAACAACCAAAATGATTTGTTGTGAAGGGAAAGAAGGACCCGATATGCAAGGTAAAAAAGTCCTTGTATGGTTTAAAACAATCACCAAGGATGTGGTATAAAAAATTTGATACTTATATGCTGAGATTTGGAATCACAAGAAGAAAATATGATCACTATGTGTATTTTAAATTAATTGGTGATCATTTGATTTATTTGGTCGTGTATGTGAATGACATGTTGTTGATAGGAAACAACAAGAAGATTATCCAGGATGTGAAAACTCAGTTGTCCTTTAAATTTGACATGAAGGATCTCGGTGCTTCAAATTTCATTTTGGGAATGGAAATTAAAAGAGATCGGAAAAAGAGGAAACTATGGTTAAATTAGATAAAATATGTCGAGGCAACATTGCAGACATTTAATATGCATGAATGTAAACCAGTCAAGGTCCCTATTTATGTTGGTGTAAATTTATATACCGATCAGTGTCCCAAGACAAAAAAAGAGGAGGAGTACATGTCTCATGTCCCATATGCGAGTGCAGTTGGTAGTTTGATGTATTCAATGGTCTGTACTAGACCGAACATTGCACATGTAGTGGGAGTTTTGAGTAGGTATATGTCAAAACCAGAGAAGGAGCATTGGACAATAGTAAAAAGGGTTTTCAGGTATTTGCATGGCACTACTAACTATGGATTGTGCTACCAAGGAAGACCAGGATTGGACAGATTGTTGGACATACATGGATTTGTGGATGTAGATTGGGCTGGAGATATGGATCGTAGGAGATCTACAAGCGAGTATGTGTTTAACATGTTTGGAGGAGAAATCAGTTGGATGAGTAAAAGATAGGTTCTAGTGGCACTTTCAACTACAAAACATAAATACATGGCAACCACTCATGCAAGTAAGGAATAAATATGGCTACAAAGATTGTGTTCAGGTATTGGGTTTGTACAACAAGATGTAAGGACAAATTGTGACAGTCAGAGTGCAATTTTTCTGGTGAAGAACCCGACTTATCATTCAAAGAAAAAACATATTGATATTCAATATCACTTTGTGAGAGACATGATTGAAGAAAATAAAGTGTTGTTGATGAAGGTGGACACTTTGAAGAATGTCTCATATTCATTAACAAAATCTATGATCACTAAGAAGTTCTCTTGGTGTAGAGGATCCATGGGTATTGCTGCCCTGGATTGTTGACTATGTAACATTGTAACCCCATAACCCCGTTTATGCAAAGAAAACAACAAGTGGTAGAATGTTGGGTATGTGTTATATTCTTTGCACAACTAGTTTTAGTGTTGGCTATGTTGCGCTGGGTGCGCAGGGGGGCTGCTAGGCCCCCCCGAGAATTTATTTTTCCTTGGGAAATGTGTCACATTGTTGCCTCATTTTTTTGTGTCGCCTCGATTTTCATGTCCATTGTTGGACATTTTTCACCACATGGTTTTTACTGATGGTTTTCTATTTTCAAATAAGGAATTAGGGTTGTTGACTAATCTAGGTCATTGGGTTAGGGTTCTGGATGCCGCTAGCTCTTATATGTATATTAATAATAATAATAATCTATTTTTAAGGTCACGACCGAGCCAAACACCAAATTGGTGTATGATACCTCCTCCACCCAACGATTTTAATGGTAAAGTCTACAGAGGTATACATACACTAGCCCCCTCTGGCTTTGAAATTGTGACCTCTTAGGAGGAAACACATGTTCTTAACCATTAGGCCCACTCAGGCTATATATAATAATAATCTATTTTTAAGGTCACGACCAAGCCACACCCAATTGGTGTATGAGAGCCCCTTGATTATGAGACCCCCTTGCTTGTTTACATTGTATTGTAAACAATCTATCACTATGAATGAATATAGAATATGTTTTTTTCCCAGTTTGGGTTTCCAGGGGAAACATATCCGTGTAATGTGTGTATTTTACATTATATCTTTTATGTTCTTTTACTAAAAATCTGTTTGCAATAAATATTGTACAAGGTTAAAATCTACAAGTTTTACTGGGAATTGTTCCCTTGTGCATTGGACATTAATTGTAGGGATTTGAGACTTCATTTCCGACCTATTGCTAGAACCCTGGAAGGGAAGTGAGGTAGTCGAAGGAATGTTGAGCATAGAAGGGGCACACTTCCTTAGGTGTAATAGGCATGTAGGGAATGAGAGAATATAGGCTAGATGCAACATTGGGCACCTTGTACTGAACAATCCTTTTGATTATCAGACCTCAGCCTAGTATTAGGAACTCTTTTTCCCTGGTGTAGTTAAGCCCCAGCTCAGGGGTGACATGTTGCTAAAAGTATATGAGTAACAAAGTCTGTGGTTGGGAGGAACGTTTGAGTTCTGCGTGCAATTGGTGAATTTTCATAAAGGATAAGTTCCTTTATGTGCATGTCTCATTTATTGTGTGCTTAATTATCTATGTTTAATATGGGTTTAATTCTTGTATGTTGTTTCATATAAGTAATTGTTTTTATTTTTTATAATGCTACTTGCACATGTAAATGTGGTGTTGATATTCAATATTTGTAGTCGTGCATACGTATGACAATTGTTGCTAGTTTTTCTTGTTAAGTTAACCTTATGATAATGTTCATGAGTCTCTGAGGCAAGGTGAGAATAGCTGTGTGTGCAGGGAAATAATCTGTGTGCATATAGGCTGGATTCACTTGTGCACGTAGGGACGCAGTCCCCGTGCATGAGGAAATCGGAATTGGAGGGTGATGTCATAATGGTTGCATGCACAGTGCTCAATATGCTCATGCACACCGTTTTATTGAGTTACGTCCACATTTATAAGTTGAGTCATAAGAGGAAATTTGGGTGGTGCGACTCAATTTTGGTTGAGTGCGTTAATTTAAGTAATTCTGCGTAGACTAATGATAGAGTATAATCTACACACTAGATATTGGATTTGTGTTTCTCATTAGTAAGTTGGGTAACATTACAAATTGGTATCAGAGAAGATTAGGTAGAAATGGATGTTACTTTATGGTATCATAACAGATTAGGTAATAAGGGATGTTACATTATGGTATCAGAGCTCCAATTTCCAACACTGAGCCTGCATGGGCCGAGTAATTACTTAAGGCATAAAAAAAAATTAGACTGGTAAGTGGCCAAATTTGGAATTACAATGTGGCCATGGTGAACATAAAATAATAATGTGAAAGTGTGCGCACTAAATGTTTTGACATTGTGGGGTGCGACACTGGAAATGCGTAATAAACAATGGTGCATGGGTGTGTGCACTAAAATTTGGGGCCGCGTGGAGAAAACTTGTGGTGCATGTTTAATACTAATATGTGGTGTATATGTCAAATATTGACACCACACATTGGTATGTGTTGAATACCAGTGCACACATGGGTTTCAAAAGAAAGGATTATGACAAAATGGTGCAAAAATTTCATGTAGTTGTCTCATGTATTCATCTAACAAATATTATCGCCTGCTCATTTTGCATAATTTACAACAATTAGAGTAGGAAAAAATTAGCGCAAAAGGTAAAAAGTATGGAAGATGTGCAAAGAACTTAAAACCCTGATGATGAATTTGGGGATTTGTATGTTGGTTTGGTGTTGATGGTACAAAATCCAAAAAGGAGTGCATAAACTTAGTAGAAACCTTAAAGGGAATGAAAAAATATGTCTAGAGCTATAAAGATGATAATGAGAGACTTATGAAAGCCAAGGAGCATCAAAATGACTTCAATATCAATTTGATGCAAATCTTGGACAAAATAGAAAACAAAATGGATAAAGAGACATAGTCAAGCAAGTCAAGAAGCTGCATGTATCATGATGAGAAAAGAAGAGAAGAAAGAAGTGATGATAGGAATCACCACTTGCCAAAGAATTCATTTAAGAAAGCATGCAATAGCTCAAGTACATCTCTTAACAAAAATAATAAGAGAAGGATTGGGGTGGACGAGCTACAAGGAGAAATGAATAAGATCAAGCCTCCTACCTTTGATGGTGAGCACAAGAAGGATGAATATGCAGAGACATGGTTGTTGGGTATGAGAAAGTACTTCTAGCTACATAATTATTCTGCACGGGAAGAAGGGAGAATTTCCATCTATCAGTTTAAAGGAAATGCATCAATGTGGTGGGATCGATTCATGCAAGTGAAAAACATTGATGAAAAAAAGGTTACTTGGAGGGATTTCAAGAGGTATTTTCAAAATAAATACTTAACCAAGAGATACTATGAAAAAAAATGAAGGAGTTCTTTGAACTCAAACTTGGGAGTATGATAGTAGATGAGTATGAAAGAAGATTCTTAGAGTTGCTAAAATATGTCACATTCATCAAGGATGAACAAGTTAAAATTCATAGGTACCTGAGTGGGTTACCTTCATTTATCAATGACAAGATACAATATGATGACCCCAAGACATTAGAAGAAGCCATAAGGCACACTAAATGTCTTTATGATCAATAGAGGGGAATACCAACTTTCCAAAAGGCTTGAGAAGACAAGATGAAAAGCAAGGTGGAACAAAGGAAGACGGGGACTGAGCCACCATTTTTCATAAATACTGCGCAAGGACAACCAACTCCCAAGGAGCCCAAAATCACGGAGACAATGAAGAAAATACCAAGGAAACAACCTATTCAATGTTGGGGTTGTTGCGTAGATCATATGTGCAAAGATTACCCTCAAATAGGTGAAAAAGCGAGGATTGTGCACAATGTACAACAAACTATGGTAGTTGAGGACATGGGAAGAAATTTACCTAGGATTTACGCAGTGCTAGATAACAAGAAGGTTGATTTTCAATCGCACATGATCTAAGTGGAAGGTAATATTAATGACCAACCCATTTCTATTTTAATTGATTTAGGAGATATTCATAGATATAGATCCTAATATGGTGGAAAGATTCCAATTTACGAGAAGCAAGCTTGGAAAATATTTGTTGGTGCAATTAGCTACAAGGGAAAAAAGGAAAATTAATGAGAACGTTAAGGCATGTCGAATGGAAATGAATGGACTGCACACAAACGATGATTTGAATATCATACCTTTGGGTTCTTATGATTGTCTATTTGGCATGGATTGGTTGGACCAGCACCATGTAGTTCTAGACTGTTACAATACAACATTTACTTGCTTCAATGAGGAAAGAAACTTAATAATAGTTCAAGGAATTCCAAGAACTGTAACTATCAAATCATTTTCATCCATGCAATTGAAGAAAATCTTCAGGAAATGATGTCAAGTATTTGCAGCACACATGGAGGAGGAACCTAAGGATAAAGTGTCAAATGTTGAAGAATGTGTAGTACTGAAATAATTTGAGGATGTCTTTAAAGAGATACCAAGGTTTCCACCAAAAAGAGATATTAATTTCTCTATAAATATGATGCCTGGAGAAGCACCCGTATCCAAGACTCCTTATAGGATGAGTACGTCAGAGATGAAGGAGTTGCATATGAAACTTGAAGAGCTTCTGAAGAAGGGGTATATACGCCTAAGTGTGTCACCTTGGGGTGCCCCTGTATTGTTTGTGAAGAAGAAGAATAGTACACTGAGGATTTGTATTGACTTCAAGAATTTGAACAGTAAAGAACAAGTATCATTTGCCAAGGATAGATGGCCTCTTTGATCAACTGAGGGGTGCACAAATATTTTCAAAGATTGATCTCAGATCTGGATATCACCAAGTGAGAATTAAAAAAGAATACATCAACAAGACTGCCTTAATCAAAATGAGATATGGACATTACGAGTTCACAATGGTGCATTTCAGGTTGTCAAATGCACCATCTATCTTCATGTGTTTGATGAATGGATTTTTCATAGAATACTTAGATAAGTTTTTCATTGTATTTCTGGATGATATACTTGTTTACTCAAAGTCCAAAGAAGAGCACAAGAAGAACTTGAGGATGGTGCTACAAGTATTGAGGGAGGATCAACTTTGTGCAAATTTGAGCAAGTTCTCATTTTACCAACGACAGATTCATTATTTGGGTCATATTACCTCCAAAGAAGGAATAGTTGTGGATCTAGAAAAGATAAAATCCATTGAGGAATGCTTGACACCAAGAAACGTCACAGAGGTGAGGTCCTTCATGGGACTTGCAGGTTATTACAAAAGGTTTATTGAAGAATTCTAAAAAATTGCACACCTAATTACATCCTTGCAAAAGAAAGGTGTGTGATTTGATTGGACTCTGGATTGTGCAAGAAGTTTTCAACACTTGAAGAGTTTGTTGAGAAGTGTGCCAATTTTGAGAATTGTTGATTCAGATGAAGATTTCGTTGTGTGCATAGATGCATGAAAGGAAGGGATTGGTTGAGTCCTTAGTCAAAATGGTCATGTGGTGTGCTACAAATCAAGAAAGTTAAAAAAGAATGAAAGGCTCTATGCTACTCATGAACTAGAATTGGCAGCCATAGTGCATTCCTTGAAGATGTGGTGAAACTATCTTATGGGTAAAATATTTCAACTGAGTACATACCATAATGGCCTGAAGTATCTGTTTAGAAAGCCAAGTTTAAATTCTAGACAAAGTAGGTGGTTAGAATTCCTTAGTGAGTATGAATTTGACATAAAGCATATTAGAGGAAAGGAGAACAAGGTGGTTGACACACTCAACATGAGGGTGCATGAGATGCATGCTACATCCATTACCACATAAAAATCATATTTGTGTGACATAATTTTAGAAGTTTCCAAATCATATCAATGCTATGCGGACATAAAGATGAATTTACAACAAGGTATGTCACAAAACAAATTCGAAGGTTATTGTAAAGAACCCAATCATTACGACTGCAAGTGAAGCAAAAGTGCAATTTTTTTTTTTTTAGGCAAGAAGGCAATGACGACAATAGTTGAACCACACAACCCGATGAAGAAACCCAGCACACATATCAGGCAACAGACAACAACGACTGAATGTACTGAACAACGATCAACTGGGAGAAACATGCATAAATCAAAATATAGAAACAACTACCCACCCGATATAAACATGACAACGCCTACAAGATAAGGACGACATCACAATCCCGCCACAAAGGCCTTGATGACCAGTAACTATAACCTCGATGGTGTGCAACCAAACGCATGAAGGCATTACATCCCAAGTTTCAACAACAACTACAACGAACAAACGCCCACTGTGGGTAGCACAGACTGCAGACAAGTTATCCTTCGCATATATCCATTAGGGTGCGCAATGATCCCCTCATCAAGAATCACGCTGCCACCAGGGGATAGGTGCGACAATAACCTTGGCGCAACAACATAACTGGACCCCATAACACGAGCTAAATTCAATGGGCCAGGAGATCAACTTAACTATCTAAACACATGTCGACTAACCCTAGTACCCAATCGACAAGTCAACAAGACGACTATGACTTTCACACAACACAACAATTTCCTTGCACAAAAAAATCAATATGTACATATTAAATGATTATTATTAAACAATCGTTCGTTGCAACTAAAATCCAAATCCCAAGATCAGATAAGTATCTATAGCTATGCCTTTAAAATTGAAACTGCATGAATTTAATTGTTGTCTTTAAATATAAATTTGTTGACCGTTCATGACCTTGTCGTTTTTTAATTATAAAAATGAACAGATAAAGTATTTTCCTAAGGATTATTTCACTATCTAGTTAACCAATCATAAAACAAGTTTTATAATGTTTACTGAACTCGCTAAAATTCATCGATAAGAAAATCATAAAACAAAATTCAAGTTGTCCAACATCTTCAAAATCGTTGTCTCTAATTAAGTTGTTGTCTATCATTGAATTTCTTTTCTAGCCAATACCAACATTGTTTAATAGCATTCAAAAGTAACAGTCAAATATGTGGAAATCGTAGTCAATGATGTGTAATAAAATCAAGACGAGATTGTTGTAACACCACCTAATGCTACCTATTGCCAACGTTATAGTGAACTACATATTGCTGTGTGAAACATGAAATCACTGAGTAGTAACATTACTGTTAACATGTTATCTATGCTATTACTAAAAATTGTCGTTAATAAAACATGCTATCAATAAAATTACGGTCACTATGCTATTAATAAAATCGTTGTATTTTATCCATAACATCGATTTAAACAATCAATTACCTAGCTATCCTTGAAACAAGATATACACTATAAAAAAAAGGAATTTAGCAAGAGGATAACTTATGTATCACTGTCATAATAAAGAAAAATAGCTATCATAATGATCAAAGCTAACAATCGTTACATTACAACACTTACACTGTCACTAACACTCGACTATTTGCACAAACATAAAATGCCCCCATTGCATAGTCACAATGCGACCATTACACAGTCATGATGTAACTACCAAAATCGTTGTCAGTCAAGAAGGGTTCAACCGAGTCACACCTTACATAACTGGCTGCATTATAAGGATTCAGTTGCAGTCTCACCATACATTCAATTGTCGTTAAATGAGAAATCAAACCGCAGCCTAAACCTATGATTGACAACGCTGGTTAGCATATGAAAATGAAAACGCAAGGATAGTAGAAAAACGTTGTCAACTTCTAAATGTTACTATAATTATTGAAAGTCCTAGTTGTTTAACAACTGAAAATCATGGTTTTTTAAGAAGAACTCGCTATTAATCAACAAAGGAAATCCGCTAATTAAAAATCATTGTTGTCCAAGCACTAAGAGAAAAACGCCTCCACTAGAATTGTAGTCAAGAATAAAACGTTGTCTGAAGCATAGAAATACTGCAGTCAAAATGTATTAACTGGAAAAGTAAAATTCACCATCAATGGTAATAAAGGTAACGATTGCAGTCTTAAAAAGGTAAAATCGCTATGTGGGAAAATTTATAGTTTGCATCTTTTAAAAGTAAAATCGCCATATAAATAAAAGTAACGATTGTAGTCTTAAAAAGGTAAAATCGCTACGTGGGAAAAGTAACAGTTTGCAACCTTTAAAAGTAAAATCTCCATATAAATAAAGGTAATGATTGCAGTCTGAAAAGGGTGAAAATTGCAGAGTATTCCAAGTAATATCTCCCAACCATTACACCAAAAAAAACGCAATCTAAAAATAATTTATAAACTGTCATTCGAGTGGGAAAATACGCAAGATAAATTAGTCTTCAATATATTAAAGTGCAGAGGTAAAATTGAAGGCCTGAGGTGTAAAAACGTAAGGTAAATTCGCAGAGTAAATGGCAGACCAGATGTATAAAAAAAAAACCACACAGTAAATTCACCAGGAAATGCATTACAAATGCAACTTAAATTGCCAGGAAGGGTATTAAAAATGCAAATTTAAACAATTTCCAGGAAGGGTATTAAAAAAAACATAGAGTCAATTTTTTAGGAAATGCATCAAAATGCAAGGATCAAATGTAGAGGATCATAAGCGGTTCACTGTGGAAAAGGAAAAACAATTGCAGAGGTAATCAATCGCAACAAGTCGCAAGACAATCACTCAACCAAGAACATTCAACAGGGGCAGACAATTGGGCAACACTATCCTTCTCTCATCATCCACCCACAGAAAAGCAGGGAATTAGGATCTATAGGTCTATTAACACCAAAGTGATGAATGTCGATCCGACTCTTGGTTGACTGCTCAGGTGTGGACTGATGATATAGGGATGAGGACGAAGATAAAGCACAATCTCTTCATAATAATCATTAAAATAGACAGAATAGTCGTAGCAGTCAGGGATCAATTTCCAAGGGAATCAATTCAAGCAACAAGCATAAATCTATGGTAAATTTAAGTTCTCGATTAAAAATGCTAAGTAAAAAATTTTCTTTACACAATTAAAAGTACAGAAATGAAAGCGCAAGATCAATATTAATCTACCATTCAAAATAAAATCATGCGTACCATAGCCCAAGGTGGAAACTCTGAGTCGCTGTCACACGCGCTCTATATTGCTCCCTCCTGTCGACTGCTATGAATTCAACGGTACCTCCCATCCAACGATAGAGGTACTATTCTTCCCCCTTATCCCTCCAATCCGAAAAGGGGCCACCCACTCTAAACCAAAGAACAACTAGCAACCAACTCACCTCAAAAGGTCGAGCTACCACTCGTACCCAAGATGGGTATCCCAACTCCCCCAAGATAAGTCAGTCAAGTCAAAAATTCTGCAGTGTAACGTTACACATAAAAGAACAGAGATCCATCCTCCTCCTCCTCTGTCCTTTATATAGAGTTTCTAAGTGATTTAAATTTATTAAATTCCCATTTAATTTGTTTTTCAATAAATTAATTCAAAAAAATCCTCCCCCGTACACATGTCACCCATCCCCTTAGTTGCACCATAAATTAATTTCATTAATATATTTTTTACTCCTATTTCCCTCACCCACCTAAAATCATTCCTAGAATCGCTCCTAGGTGTCCCCATATCCCCTTACACATTTTAATGACTTACGCCCTTACTAAATTCCTAGTTGAGTTCAATTTAGAAAGTTCTTAAAGGCAAGATTCCTTACTAAGTTAGTCGTTCTTCTTTTTCCTTAAGTTTCATTTTTTTTTCTTTATGTTTCCCCCTTTTTTACTTAGTTTCCTAATTCTTTTAAGTTTCCCTCTTGTCCCTTTTTATCTAAAACTCAAATTAGCAAGTGTAGAAAATTACCTTTTTCTCCTTTTTCTTTTTAATTAATAAATTTTAATTATCATATGTAACAAACAATCAATTCCCTTTTAAAATTTTAATCCCTCAATATAATTTGATTTAAATAAATTAATCGAATTTCTTACCCCCTTTTCGTCACATGTTTAATTATTATTATTATTATTATTATTATTATTATTATTTACCACCAGTATCACTTAGACCTAGATTTTTATTTCCGATGTTGGGCAACATTTTTATTAAGGAATTTGTTTTTAAATCTTTCTTATCACATCATTCGTTCCAAGGCCATCTAGGATTATTCACTTATTACTTAACAACGTGACGTGCCCTTCAGGACACACTAGGTGCTCCAAGGGTTCCACTCGCCTCATTCCATTTCCCTTGCACGATGTGCCCTTAAAGATGCACTACGTGCTCCAAGGGTGCCACTCACCTCATTACGTTTCCCTTGCGCGACGTGCCCTTCAGGACGCACTATGTGCTCCAAGGGTGCCACTCACCTCTTGATTGACTTGCTAGACATAAAAAACACCTGGAGTCAATACTTCACTAGGTGATATTGTGGGAGACTAAGGGCCTCTAAGGAATAATGCCCCTACCTTATTGTGTACCCCTTAGAATCATTGTGAGCGGCTGTCGCAGTCTGCCCTCACGACATCGTGGGTCTTCTCGAACTAGGTAATCGTTAACCTATAGTTCGAGCCACAACGAGAGTGCTAGTAGGCTGTGTCAGGGCTATTATCCACACCTCTCCCTCAACGTCTCTAGTTATCATGCGTGACCCCTCTACTCCACATGTGAGTCTGGTCGGAAAGCTATCGTCAGCTTGCATCATCAACGAATCATGTCAGAAATAAAATCAATCATCATAACATCTAATCAGATGTACATATGTCATAACAACAATAATCAAACCCCAATATTCCACTCCGTCACTCGATCCGGAGTCAAAGGGGTTTCATCGATGCCTCTACATCCTCGAGGTCCAAAGTCCTACACACTCAGGAGAACCCAACCAATAGCACCTGTCTATGTCAAAACAACAAAATAACATGTCATCATATCCATAATGCCTCATAATCATAATCAGACACCCAATAGTATAATAATCTAGATCACTTGCAAGAAAGTGTCTTGAAAGAATAAGTTTGATCAGTGCATGCAAGAGTGGGATGTTACATACACCCCGCTCTTGGTCTAAACTTTGTCCCGAAGTTTCACAGTATATAAGTGCCTAAATAATGTGTATCATAGTGTCATAAGTCTATCTATAAAAAAAAGTGGAAACTGTTGGCGCATATCATATGCGTCCTCCCAGTTCATCGAGTGCGGAATATAGTTGTCCCACTGGACCTTGACCTGATCTACTGTTCGACGCCATAGTTGTCGAATATGATGATCTAGGATGTGGATTAGGTCATCCATGGGGACCCCCTCGTCCGATACCTGCAAGGAAATCATGTCAATAACATGTGTAGGATCACTAATATAATGTCTCAAAATAGATACATGAAAAACATCGTGCATATACCTCAAAGAATCAGGCAAGGCTAGTCGATAGGCCACAGGTCCCTTCCTCTCCACAATATCGAAGGGTCCCAAGAACCTAGGAGACATTTTAGCTCCCTTTCCAAACTTGATCGAACTCTTATGCGGTTTTACCCGCAAGAAGACTCGATCACCAACTTCGTAACTACGGTCGACACAGTGTGCATCGACATAACTCTTCTACTGATCCTGAGCTTCTTATTTCCTTTGTCTTATTGTTTGCATTTGATCTTCCATTTCTTGGATCACTTTTGGTCCCACCAGAACCCTATCCTCAAGTCGATCCCAACTCAAAGTGTCTGACATGGTCGCCCGCAAAGAAACTCGAAAGGCACCATCTTAATGGTGCTTTGGTAACTATTGTTATATGCGAATTCTACCAGTGGAAAGAATTCTTCCCAATGTTTCTGTTGGTCCATCGCGTACATGCGCATCATGTATTCCAATATTTGGTTTGTTCATTCGGTTTGCTCATCAGTCTCCGGGTGATAGGCAGTACTAAAGTTAAGTTGGGTTCCCAAGGCCTCTTGGAAACTAGCACAAAATCGTTCGGTAAACACCGATCCTCGATCAGATATAATCCTCTTAGGCATGCCATGTAGCCTCACAATCTCACTGATGAAAACACTAGCTATGTTAGGTGCCTGATATGTCGTACGCATAGGAATAAAATGAGCGCTCTTCATCAAAGTGTCGACTATTACAAAAATCAAGTCATGTCTCCTTGCCGTTAGTGGAAATCCAACAATAAAATCCATCGAAATAACCTCCCATTTCGATTCTAGAATAGCATGTGGCTGTATTAATCCTACTGGATATCTATGTTCAGACTTTACCTACTGACATTCTATACATCTACCCACATAGTTGACTATGTCTGCCTTCATTCCCTTCCAAAAGAACAAGGGTTTAAGATCTTCCCTCATCTTCGTGACCCCCGGGTGAGCCATGTACACCACTCTGTGCACATCATTTAGGATCAAACTCCTCAACTCATCATTCGGTGGTATGTAAATTTGATTTTTAAATCTCAATAATCCATCGTTGTCAAACGTAAGTCCTTTAAATCTCGGTACCATCATTGTGTTTTGTCCGATAAAATTATTGACCTCCTTGTACCAATCATCGTCGCACTGTAAAGTTAGAATATTTTCACGTAGATTTTTCTGAAGAGGCAACACTGAAAAAATGCGAGGTCTCTGACTCAATGCATCCGCCACTCGGTTCACTTTTCCCTTTATGTAATTAATCTCGAAATCATACTCACTAAGCAATTCCGACCAACGTCGTTGTCGCGCGTTTAGGTCACTTTGCATAAAGATGTGTTGTAGTCCACAATGGTCCATTTTTTGTTCAAATTTTTGTCCAATAAGGTAGTGTCTCCAAACTCTCAAGGCATAAACAATGGATAACAACTCCAAATCATGCGTTTCACAGTTCTCCTCATGCCTTCTCAATTTCCTTGAGATGTAAGTGATCACTTGAACATCTTGCATCAAGACTCCACCTAACCCTTCCTTGGATGCGTCAATGCATACCAAGAAGTTCGCGTCCATGTCAAGGACTTTTAGTATCGGTGTTGTTGTCAACAGCTCCTTGAGCCTCCGAAATGCCTCTGTGCATTTCTCGATCCAAACAAAATTCTTGTTCTTCTTCTGCAATTTCGTGATTGGATTTTCTATATTCAAAAATCCCTCGATGAACCATCGATAGTATCCTGCTAAAACCATGAAGCCACCTACTTCCAGGACATTTGTCGGTATAGGCCATTCCATAATAGCCTCGACCTTTGCTGGATCCACGACAATACCTTCGCCGAAGATGACATGCCCTAAGTAGTGAATCTTCGATTGATAAAATGAGCATTTGGACAATTTTCCATACAATTTGTTCTCTCGCAGACACTGTAGTACCAAGCACAAGTGATCGTTATTCTCCTCCATCGTCCGAGAGTAAATCAAAATATCATCAATGAATACTTGGACGAACTTATCCAAGTACTCGCAGAACACCCCATTCATCAAACTCATAAATATTCTTGGGGCGTTTGTCAGTCCAAAGGGTAAAACAGTAAACTCATAATGTCCAAACCTCATCTTAAAGGCAGTCTTAGGGATGTCATCCTCCTTGATCCATAACTGGTGATACCCTGATCGCAAATTGATATTTGAAAACACCGTCACACCCTTCATCTGATCAAACAGATCATCAATCCTCAACAACGGATATTGATTCTTGATTGTTGTTGTGTTCAATTGATGGTAGTCAATGCAAAGTCTCCATGAACCATCCTTCTTTCGTATGAAAATAACAGGCGCACCCCACGGTGACACACTTGGATGTATAAGTCCCAGGTCCAACAACTCCTTTAGTTGCATTCTCAACTCCTGTAATTTTGGGGTCGAAATTCAATAAGGTGTTCTTGTTATCGATTCAGTTCCCAGTTTTAGGTCTATTGTAAACTCCAATTCCCTCTCCGATGGAATCCCAGGTAACTCCTATGGAAAGACGTCTGCAAAATCTCTCACCACTGGAAGGTGTTCTAGACCTTTCGCTACTCCCTTCTCGTTTAGCGCAAGGATCGCATAAATCTTACATCCCTTGTGCGTGCTCTTCCAGATCTGCAAGGACGAGATAAACCTCAGGGAAACTCCCTCGCTTCAACCTACAATCACACATCTCTATCCCTCATCATCAACCAAACTCAACTGTTTCATCTTACAGTTGAGTATCTCCTCATGCGATTCCAACCAGTCCATACCGATCACAATGTCATCAGATCCTAAGATCATGACGTACAGGTTGGCCCTTGTGAAAAACTCTCCTAGGTTAAGGGTACAACCCATAACCTTTCCTCCAACCTTCTGTTTGGCTCCCAAAGACATATCTACAAAGATAAACTCATCCTGTTCGACTACCTTTACCTTAATCCTTTTTAGAGTTGCACCAGAAATGAAACTCTCGGTAGCACCGAGATCTATCAAAATACTAAGGGTCTGTTCAATGACGATACCTGACGTCTCGAGCATAGTCTATTGGTGCTCTACCTAGCGTTTATTCACTGTTGCATGAATCTAATGGGCCTTGCCCAAATCTCCCACGATAGTGGGTCCGACTGATCTAGATGCTCGAGTCCTCTCCACTGGACAGTCGCGCTGGTAGTGTGACTCCCCACAATTCCAACACCCCTTCTTCGGTCCAGTACTCCTGGTACCTGAAGTAGAAGCTGACGGCCCACTGGCCTGGAATCCTGGTCTGTTCTGCTGAACAGGCCTAAACTGTTGCTGCTGCAGTTGACATTGCTGCTGATGCTGTGGTCCTCGGTAAGGAGTTCGATGCCGAGGCACTGGTCACTATGGTGTAGTGAAAGTGGATCCTCTATGGAAGCCACGATATCCTGCCGTAATTTTGGCTGGTGTCTGATGTTGTTGTGCACCATATGACACTTTCCCTACTGGTCTCGTTGGAGTCCTTCTCTGACCCCCGCTAATAAGCTCCTCCTCTGCTATGAGGGCCTTTTGAATGACATCATGCAAGGTATGAGGAATCAAAATCCTAACCTTTGCACATATGCTGACATTAAGGCCAAATAAGAACCCATTGACCTTAAGTTTCTCGATATTAAGGTGTAGATCATACCGAAGAAACTCCATAAAATAGGCCTCGTACTTGGGCACCGTACGACCGCCCTGTCGTAAGGCATTGAACTTGTTGAGCTGACGCTCAATGAATTCCTCTGATAGGTACCTCTCTCGGAACCGTTCCTCGAACAGTTCCCATGACACATATTCGATGACCATGTTCAATTGTTGTAGGAGCATCTTCCACCATAGAAGAGTGCTCCCCTTCAGTTGAAAGACCACCATGTAGACCTTCATGTTGGAGGTATAGTCGCAAAGTGAAAATCACATCTCCATATTCTCCAACCATGCCTCGGTGGCTGTGCCATCCAGGGCACCAAAGAACTCGATAAATTTGACCTTCTTGAGTTCACGGTGAATGCTACCAGTACTGACCGGAGTGTGCAGTGGACCCTCAGAGGGTGTCAGCGCCCTGGCCTCATATCTATCCAAACGATTGATCAGTGCCTCAGACATCCACTGGAAAGACCTCATCATCCCAACCACATCACCCACCACTATCTTCTCCTACCTGACAACCTGTTTGTGTCCCTAGGGGTTATACCCCTCATGCATGGAAGCTACTGGAGGCGTCATGCCTCCTCCCCTAGAACCCCGTCATCTGCCTCCGCGATGCCCTCTAACCATGATTACCTGCACGAATACAATTCAACTTAATTAGCAACATTATAATCAAATATCATATCAATGAAATCCAAAATGTTCCCAAGTCACGGGTTGAACCCTGCTCTGATACCATATGTAAAGAACTCAATCGTTATGACTGCAAGCGAAGAAAAAGTGCAATTTTTTTGTTTTAGGCAAGAAGGCAATGCCGACAACAGTTGAACCACACAACTTGACGACGAACCCCAACGTGAAGATCAGGAAACAAACAATAATGACTCAACGCACTGAACAACGATCAATTGGCGAAACATGCATAAATCAAAATAGAGAAACTACTACCCGCCCGACACAAACATGACAACGCCTACAAACTAAGGATGACATCACAATCCCAACACAAAGGCCTCGATGACCAATAACTAGAACCTCTATGGAATGCAACCAAATGCATGAAGGCGTTACATCCCAAGCATCAACAACAACTACAATGAACAAACACCCACCATGGGTAGCACAGATTTAGGCCAAGTTATCCTTCGCCTCTATCCATTAGGGTGCGCAGTGATCCCCTCATCAAGAATCACTCTGTCGCTAGGGGATAGGTGAGACAATAACCTTGGTGCAACAACATACCTGGACCCCATAACGCGAGCTAAATTCAATGTGCTAGGAGATCAACTTAACTATCTAAACAAATGTCGACTAACCTTAGTACCCAATTGACAAGTCAACAAGAAGACTATGACTTTCACACAACACAACAATTTCCTTGCGCAACAAAATCAATCTATACATATTAAATGATTATTATTAAACAATCGTTTGTTGCAACTAAAATCCAAATCCCAAGATCAGACAAGTATCTATCGCTATCCCTTTAAAACTAAAACTACATGAATTTAGTTGTTGTCTTTATATATAAATTTGTTGACCGTTCATGACCTTGTCGTCTTTTAATTATAAAGCTTAACAGACAAAGTATTTTCCTAAGGATGAGTTCACTATCTAGTTAAGCGATCATAAAACAAGTTTTATAATGTTTACTGAACTCGCTAAAATTTGTCGATAATAAAATCATAAAACAAAATTCAAGTTGTCCAACATCTCCAAAATCATTGTCTCTAATTAAGTTGTTGTCTATCATTGAATTTCTTGTCTAGCCAATACCCACATTGCTTAATAGCAATCAGAAGTAGCAGTAAAATATAAGGAAATCGTAGTCAATGTTGTGTAATAAAATCAAGACGAGATTGTTGTAACACCACGTAATGCTACCTATTGCCAATGTTACAGTGAACTACATATTGCTATGTGAAACATCAAATCGTTGAGTAGTAACATTACTGTTAACATGCTATCTATGCTATTACTAAAAATCATTGTTAATAAAACATGCTATCAATAAAATCACGGTCACTATGCTATTAATAAAATCGTTGTCTTTTATCCATAATATCGATTTAAACAATCAATTACCTAGTTGTCCTTGAAACATGATTTACACTATAAAAAAAAGGAATTTAGCAAGAGGATAACTTATGTATCCCTTTCATAATAAAGAAAAATCGCTATCATAATGATCAAAACTAACAATATTTACATTACAACAGTTACACAGTCACCAACACTTGACTATTTTCACAGACATAAAACGCCCCCATTGCATAGTCACAACATGACCATTACATCGTCATGATGTAACTACCAAAATTGTTGTCAATCAAGAAGGGTTCAACCGAGTCACACCTTACATAAATGTCTGCATAATAAGGACTCATTCGTAGTCTCACCATACATTCAATCGTTGTGAAATGAGGAATCAAACTGCAACCTAAACCTATGATTGACAATGTTGTTGAGCATATGAAAATGAAAACACAAGGATAGCAGAAAAACATTGTCAGCTTCTAAATGTTCCTGTAATTATTGAAATTCGTAGTTGTTTAACAACTAAAAATCGTGGATGTTTAAGAAAAACTCACTATCAATCAACAAAGGAAATCCACCAATTAAAAATCATTGTTGTCCAAGCACTAAGAGAAAAATGTCTCCACCAGAATCGCAGTCAAGAATAAAACGTTGTCTGAAGCATAGAAATACCGCAGTCAAAATGTATTAACTGGTAGAGTAAAATTCACCATCAATGGTAATAAAGGTAACGATTGCAGACTTAAAAAGGTAAATTTGCTATGTGGGAAAAGTAACAGTTTGCAGCCTTTAAAAGTAAAATCGCTATGTGGGAAAAGTAACAGTTTGCATCCTTTAAAAGTAAAATCACCATATAAATAAAGTTAATGATTGCATTCTTAAAAGGGTGAAAATCGCAGAGTATTCCAAGTAATATCTCCCAGACATTACACCAAAAAAAATGTAATCCAAAAATAATTTATAAACTTACATTCGAGTGGGAAAATATGCAAGCTAAATTCGTTTTCAATATATTAAAGTGCAGAGGTAAAATCACATGCCTGAGGTGTAAAAACCTAAGGTAAATTCGCAAATTAAATGGCAGACAAGATGTATAAAAAAAAAAACTACACAGTAAATTTGCTAAGAAATGCATTACAAACGTAACTTAAATTTCCAAGAAGGGTATTAAAAACGCAAACTTAAACAATTTCCAGGAAGGGTATTAAAACAAACATAGAGTTACTTCTCTAGGAAATGCCTCAAAATGCAGGGATCAAATGTAGAGGATCATAAGTGGTTCACTGCGGGAAAGGAAAAACAATCGCAGAGGTAATCAATCGCAACAATGCGCAAGACAATCACTCAACTAGGAACATTCAACAGGGGTAAACAACTGGGAAACACTATCCTTTGCTCATCATCCATGCACAAAAAAACAAGGCATTAGGATCTATAGTTCTATTAACACTAGTGATGTCCGTCGATCCGGCTCTTGGCCGATTGCTCAGGTGTGGACTGATGATCTAGGGATGAGGACGAAGATAAAGCATAATCTCTTCATAATAATCATTAAAATAGACAAAACAGTCATAGCAATCAGGGATCGATTGCCAAGGGAATCAATTCAAGCAACGAGTATAAAGCTATGGTGAATTTAAGTTCCCGATTAAAAATGCTAAGTAAAACATTTTTTTACACAATTAAAAGTACATAAATGAAAGCGCAAGATCAATATTAATATACCATTCAAAATAAAAGTGTGCATACCATAGCCCAAGGTGACAACTCTGATTCGTTGTCCCACGCGCTCAATCCCACTCCTGCTTGTCGACCGTTGTGACTTCATCAATACCTCCCATCCAATGCTAGGGGTACTCTTCTTCCCCCTTAGCCCCCCGAGCCAGAAAGGGGCCATGCACTCTAAACCAAAGAACAACTAGCAACCACCTTGCCTCGAAAGGTCAATCTACCACTCGTACTCGAGTTGGGTATCCCAACTCCCCCAAGATAAGTCAGTCAAGTAAAAAATTATGCAGCGTAACGCTATGCATAAAAGAAGAGAGATCCATCATCCTCCTCCTTCGTCCTTTATATAGAGTTTCTAAGTGATTTCTTTCCCAAAATCCTATTTAATTTATTTTTCGATAAATTAATTCAAAAAAATACTCTCCCGTACACATGTCACCCATCCCCTTAGTTGCACCAGAAATTAATTTCATTAATTAATTATTGACTCCTATTTTCCTCACCCACCTAAAAGCATTCCTAGAATCGCTCCTAGGTGTCCCCATATCCCCTTACACATTTTAATGACTTACGCCCTTACTAAATACCTAGTTGAGTTCAATTTAGAAAGTTCTTAAAGGAAAGATTCCTTACTAAGTTAGTCATTCTGCTTTTTCCTTAAGTTTCACTTTTTTTTTCTTTATGTTTCCCCCCTTTTCACTTAGTTTCCTAATTCTTTCAAGTTTTCGTCTTGTCCCTTTTTATCTAAAACTCAAATTAGCAAGTATAGAAAATCACTTTTTTCCCCTTTTTCTTTTTAATTAATAAATTTTAATTAGCATATGTAACAAACAATCGATTACCTTTTAAAATTTTAATCCCTCAATATAATTTGATTTAAATAAATTAATCTAATTTCTTACCCCCTTTTCGTCACATGTTTAATGATTATTATTATTATTATTATTATTTACCACTAGTATCACTTAGACCTAAATTTTAATTTCTGAGGATGGGTGACATTTTTATTAGGGAATTTGTTTTTAAATATTTATTATCACATCATTCGTTCTAACGCCATCTAAGTTTATTCACTTATTAGTTAACAATGTGACATGCCCTTCAAGATGCACTAGGTGCTCCAAGTTTGCCACTCGCCTCATTATGTTTTTCTTGCACGACGTGCCCTTCAGAACACACTACATGCTCCAAGGGTGCCACTCACCTCATTTTGTTTCCCTTGCGCGATGTGCCCTTCATGATGCACTACATGCTCCAAGGGTGCCACTCACCTCATTCTGTTTCCCTTGCGTGACGTGCCCTTCAAGATGAACTACGTGCTCTAAGGGTGCCACTCACCTCTTGACTGACTTGGTAGACATCAAAAACCCTTGGAGTCAATACTCCGCCAGGTGATCTTGTGGGAGACTAAGGGCCTCTAAGGAATAAGGCCCCTGCCTTATTGCATGCCCATTAGAATCATCATGAGCGATTGTCGTAGTCTTCCCTCGTAGCATCATGGGTCTTCTCAAACTAGGTAATCGTTAACCTACAGTTCGAGCCATGGAGTGAGTGCTAGTAGGCGGTGGCAAGGTTGTTTTCCACACCTCTCCCTCAACATATTTGGTTGTCATGCATGACCCCTCTACTCCACATGTGATTCTGGTCGACAAGCTATCGTTACCCTGCATCATCAATGAATCATGTCAGAAATAAAATCAATAATCATAACATCTAATCAGATGTACATATGTCATAAAAACAATAATCAAACCCCAATAGTCCACTCCCTCACTCGATCCGGAGTCCAAGGGGTTTCATCGATGCCTCTGCATCCTCGAGGTCCATAGTCTTGCACACTTAGGAGAACCCAGTCAATAGCACTTGTCTATTTCAAAACAACAAAATAACATGTCATCATATCCATAATGCCTCATAATCATAATAAGAAACCCAATAGTATAATAATCTGAATCACTTGCAATCAAGTGTCATCAAAGAATAAGTTTGCTCAGTGCGCACAAGAGCAAGATGTTACATTTATGAGCTAAAAGAGGATGGCATCCTCATGTATAGGCGCAAAGTTTATGTACCAAATGATCAGGATTTGAAAAGTATGTTATTGTCAGAAATGAATAAGGTCCCTTATGTTGCACACCTAGGATACCAAAAGACAATTGTCACAGTAAAAAATCAATACTATTGGCCAAGTATGAAAAATGAGGTTGTTGATTTTATTGCTAGATACCTTGAATCTCAAAAGGTCAAGGTTGAGAACATACATCCAACTAGTTTGCTAAGGCCTTTGACCATTCCTAAGTGGAAGTGGGTAGTTGTAACCATGGATTTCATTACTAAGCTCCTTAGAACTGTTAAGCAACATGATTCTATGGTAGTGGTGCACAAGCTTACAAAAAATGCTCGTTTTATTCCAATGAAGTCAACGCACAAGGAAGCCAACATTGTTGAAATATACATGCAATAAATTGCTAAGATGCATGGTGTACCTAAGAAAATTGTGTCTGACAGAGATTACAGGTTCACCTTGAAATTTTGGAAAGAGTTATTCAAAGGATTTGGGACAAATCTGAAGTTTATCACAACATATCATTGTGAGTCAGAAGGGAAAACAAAGAGGGTAAATCAGTTGATTGAAGATATGCTCAGGATGAATGTGATGGATAAACCATCAAAACGGGAAGACTACCTTCACTTGGTAGATTTTGCTTACAACAATGGGTATCAAGCGTCTATAAATATGATCCCATTTGAGGTACTTTATGGTATAAAGTGAGACATGCCAGTTAGTTGGGACAACCCAATAGACTGTGCAGTGGTTGGGCCATATGCTCTAGGAAATGGAAGAGAAAATGGTGAAGATAAGGAAAAAATTAAAGGCTTCCAAAGATAGGCAGAAAAGTTGCACAGATAAAGGAATAACACACAAATATTTTAAAGTGGGTGGCCACGTGTTCTTGAAAGTGTAATCCAGATGCAGTTCCCCGAAGTTGGGAAATTGTTCTAAGTTGGCAATGTGCTACTGTGGTCCATTTGAAATCCTAGAGAGGATTGGTCATGTCACATATATGATTGCATTGCTTGCATCCTTGTGTATTCATAATGTTTTCCATGCATCATTGCTTAAAAATTATGTACCTAATACTAATCATATTATTGATTGGAATGTGATTTAGGTGGAGTTAGAAGGTGATTTCCGAGTACGACTGGTTTGCATATTGGATTGGATAATCAAACAACTATGGAATCAATTCATGGAGCTATTAAAGGTCCAAAGAACCTGGTACGGTCCTGAGGATGCAACTTGGAAGTGCGAGGATGCTATGCTGGAAGAGTATCCGCATCTTTTTGAAGATTTTTGAAATTTTGTATGTATATGTGTATAGAATGCACCGAGGACAGTGCACAAATAAGGGAAAGGGGAATGTGATGTCCCTAATCCGAACCTTTTGTAATTGTACATATAGGCTAGTGATTCAATGGTTCCAATTGTAAATGTAAATGTACATATAGGTCGGTGAGCCATTGACACCAAGTTTTGGTTTTACGCGCACCTGAGTAGTGCGTGAGTTTTTTTATCAAAGAAAGGGTGCACACATTTAATAGTGTTGCGCAAACCTAGGTAAGTGTGTGTGGTTGCACATCAAAGGAAGGGTGTGCACATTTCACAGTGTTGTGCACACTTGAGTAAGTGCACAGGAATTACTAGAATTGGGCATCAGACCTAGTTGTGTGTGTGTGTGTATTTAAGGTCAGAGATCCTGTGTGGTTATGAGGTTGGTGAAACATGATGAAAATAGGATAGTGCGCCTATCCATGTAAATGTAATCACACTCATTAATATTATCACATCGTTTCATGCAGATAGATCAGATGAAAAGAGACGAGGGGCTAAATCCACCTAAAAAGGGAAAAGGAGGGGACTTAATTCCAAGGGAATATTTTATTAATATTTCTAAAAAGTGTAAGTTATGGATAATTAATTATCCTAAGTTCCCGAGGGAAGGAAACGAGTCACCAAGTGGCTAAAGCTACTTCTGAAGGTGACAAGTGTCCATTTTAAGGCATGCAAATATATTTATGAGCCTTAGTGTGTTTTGGGGGGGATTCATTCATTTTCTTAGGTGCAGAAGGGGTTGAACCAACTGGAATATACAACTATTATATTATTTGTAGAGAAAATCTTGTAAGGGTTTTTTTTTGTATTGTAACCAAAGTTTTGTTGTCGAAAGGGCAGGTTTTCAAGCCCATGAGCATTCTCTCTAGGTGAGAGATTTGTTGTCAAAGAGGCAGGTTGTCAGGTCTGTGAGCATTCTCTCCATGTGATATTTTTGTTGGGAATTTTTTCCTGATGCGTTGGGAATTATTTGCAGGGATCTGAGACTTCTTTTTTGACATGTTGCTAGAACCTTGGAAGGGAAGCATGGCAACCAAAGGACTCTTGAGCAGAGAAGGGGAACACTTCCTTGGGTGTAATAGGCATGTGGGGAATGATAGACTATAGGCTGGATGAAGCATTGGGCACCTTGGACTGAATAATTCTGTTGATTATTAGACCTTAGATTGGTATTAGGAACTCTTTTTCCCTGGTGGAGTTAAGCCCCAACTCAAGGGTAACCTATTATTGAAAGTACATGAGCAACAAAGGCTATGGATAGGAGGAATGTCTAAGTTATGTGCACAGTTGGTGACTTTTCATAAAAGATAAGTGTCTTTATGTGTGTGTCTCATTTACTATTTACTTAATTATCTATGTTTAATATGGGTTTAATTCTTGTATATTGTTGCATATAAGTAATTTTTGTTATTATGTATAATGTTGCTTGCACATGTAAGTGTAGAGTTGATATTCATTATTTGTAGTTGTGCATAAGTATGACAGTTGTTGTTAGTTTTTTCTATTAAGTTAACCTTATGATAATGGTCATGAGTCTTCGAGGCGAGGTGAGAATGGTAGCATGGAAATACTCTATGTGCATATAGGTTGGATTCACTTGTGCGCGCAAGCAAGTAGTCCCCCAAAATGGTTGTGCACACAGTGGTGAACACATGTTTAGAATGGATTACACACATAGTAGTGTTGTGTGCTTAGTTTTCTCATGAAAACATTTGCATTGAGTTACTTCCATTGTTATAAGTTGAGTCAAAAGAGGAAAGTTGGGTGGCGTGACTTAGTTGTGGTTGAGTGTGTTACTTCAAGTAACTATGCACAGACTAATGATAAAGTAGAATCTACGCATTGGATATTGGAGTATTGTTACTTAGTAGTAAGATGGGTAACATTACAAATTGGTATAAGAGCAGATTAGGTAACAAGGGATGTTACTTTATGGTATCAAAGCAGATTAGGTAACAAGGGACGTTACAAAAACATTCATCTTGGATGACTTATGTAGAATTGATACATTCTTCAATGGTTATGTTGCATCATGACATTCTTCAAGGGTTATGTCACATTGAGTTTGTTTGATTATGGTTAACCATGATGTCCATGGTTGACCATGTTCACTATGGATGACCATGTTCACTATGGTTGAATCTGATTAACGTTATGACACATTATGACATTTATCTTTGCTGACTTATGTCAAATTTCAATGTTCCTTAATAGTTATTTTGTATTATGACATTCTTGAAAAATTATGCCACATTAAGATTATTTGAATGTGGTTGACTATGATTAAAAATTGTTTACTATGAATAACCATATTAACTATGGTTAAATATAATTAACTTTATATTATATTATGACATTCATAATAATCAAGCTATCTTAAATTATTATGTTTCTTAATAATTATGTTACATTTCAACACTCTTTAAAAATAATGTCACATTGAAATTGTTTGACTGTAATTAATTGTGAATGTTACAATCTAACATAACTATGCAGTTGATTATATATAATATAGTCATATATACATGTATGAAGGTCATTCTTAATTTTTTAATGAAATACTAATACTATCAAATACTAAGTGCCATATCATGATCATTTCATATTAATTTAAAATAAAACGAATCACAAATAATTCTCTTATCTTAACCATTTCATTCAATTTAAAATGAATACGAGGTTATTAAAAAATAACCATATTTTACCACTTAAACTTTTCTTACCATCATCATTTTATACAAATTTTTGTATAATATAATTTTCACTAATTATTATATCAACATCTTTTTCATATAAAGTTGGAATAATAAAAATTTTAATAATTCAAATGTTATCATTATTCTCTTTTCTTACCATCATCATTTTATACAAATTTTTGTGTCATATAATTTTCACTAATTATTATATCATCATCTTTTCATATAAAGCTGGAATAATAAAAAATTTAATAATTCAAATGTTTTCATTATTCTCTAGTAAATAGTGTCATTTAGTAATTCTTTTATCTTCGTCATTCTATGTTTATTCTTATTTTTAATTTGTTACTTTAAAATATATAAAAATATTTTTTTAGTTACATTAATTGTAATGAAAATATTTGAAAGTGATAACAAAAGTTTAATGAGGAAAATAATATTTAATTGTTAGTAATATGGATATTAAGAAAATAATTGAAATAGTAATTTCTTATGTATATAGAAAGATGTCAATTAAGTTTAGCTTAGTTGATTAGAAGAAGTTATTTTTATGTTCCTTATTTAAGTTCAATTCTTATAAGTGATATGTTGATTTTTTTAATGAGTATGTTGTTATAATAACTTTAAGATATGTTTTTGATTAGCCTTATGCCCTAGTCTTATACCCTAATTATTCTAAAATTTAATTTTTTCATAAACAATATAACCTAAAAATATATAAAGATTTTATATTGCATTCTAAATTATATCATTTACTTCCTATTTAAATTGCTCAACCTCTTTTTTTTTTTAAATGCAAAATTGTAAATTCAAAATAATAACTTATAATTACACATTAATTCAAATTATGCTTTTTAGATAGTGAAAATAACATCTTATATGTAAATTGCTCGGCTTTTTTTAAAAGTGCAAAATTGTAACATCTTATTTCTCTTATCTTTTTCATATAATAGAATGTTTGTGATTTTCAATTGTAATATTATTGGAATCATCCCAAAAAAGGTTATTCATATAAGAGGCAATGATTTTTAACTTTGTTATAAAACAGATTGTATATTCCTTTGAAGTCAATTAACTATTTTCTTTGTTTACTTTGTGATTAGTGTGAACTTAATTAAATATCTATAATATAACAAAATCAAATATATATCTTTATAACATTGCACATTTTTTATATTACCAAAACAAATATTAAAGTAACCACATAAATTGTGTACAAAAAAGTTATATATATCACTTACAATATATTTTCTTATTATAAATTT
>SNQJ01S0013241.1:64379-87136 GCA_010110895.2 Picea sitchensis | reverse complement strand
CAAAAATAAAAAATTTACAATTGAAACATGCAAAAAAAAAAATAAAAAAAAAATTGTAATTAAAACAAAATTGACATAGATACCAAAAGAGTTAAGCATCATCCTCCAACATACTCTTTCCCACCAAATATAATGTAAACATATTTTCCACCAAATATAATTTAAACATCTGAAACAATAAAAAAACAAATAACACATATTAGCATATATACTTTAACTAAATATTAAATAAAAAATAAGAAATAATAACATACCCAACCATAGTTAAACATAAGATAGTTACTCTCCACATTAAACATACATGATTTAAACAATTTGTAAAATTTTATCTAAAATCTTAAAAAAAATTAAAGAGAAAAATTATGTTCTTGGTAAAAAACAAATTGTGTTCAGAGTTAGAGTTAGATAATAATCTCAAAATAAATATAGAACTATGTATGAATAAAGTTCACAAATCTCCATATTAAGTCATTCTTCCAATGAAATACTTATCTCCTTGTGGATAAAGTCTCAAATCCTTCAGGTGAAATTCCCATCCAGGTGATGTTATTTGATCTTATTTACACAACAATAAAATACTAATCTCCTCAGCAGTAAAATACTTCTCTCCTCTTCTACAGTGTTCATATAATCAAATTCCATAATGCCCTTTCAAATTAAAAGACTCATAAATCTCCATATTAATCCATTCTTCCAAAAAACTACTTATATTTAAAAAAGTTCACAAATCTCCATTTTAAAAACCATTCTTCTGGAAAATACGTATCTCCTCTTTCTGCGGTGGAATAGATGTTTTCATATAATCTTCCATGTACATGGAGAAAACACAAATATGCACATGTATATTAATTCATTCTTCAAAAACCATTTAAATCTTTCATCTTTGAGATGTATTCATATTACATAGAATCAAATGGTCTTTGAAATTATGTGTGAGCTAGCTCACATATACAATATGTGTGAGTTGGCTCACATATACATATGCATAGCTTATTTGTAAATATACTTGAATGTTGGTTTTTGTGATTAGTAACCAATTTAGTTAAGAGTTTGGCAATACCCTGGCAAGAAGGAATTCACGTTGTTGTATGTAGAAAACACAAACGTCCATACTATGTCATTCTTGGACAAGAAAAGAAGGAATGCAATCGAATAAAATTTAGAAACTTTCCCTTTTCTGATGTGGGATAGAGTATGTTCTCAAATAATCAAATTTTCAAATTCAAAATAAGGTCTTCATCATGATATACCCTTAAATAAGTTTGAATGTACACCATTCAAGACAACGATAAGTTTATATAAGGGTTCTATATATTTCAAAATAATTGATCAAAGCGTTGAATAAGAAAGGCTAAACTAAAAACTTGAGAAAACAAAAAATTGATAAAAGTAAAAAACATACATTTATGAATCATCCTGAATGGACGCATCCTTCTCAAATCTGGGTGCTTCCAATTCTTCCTCCTCAATCCCAATCTCCCTCCCAAACACGCTCTCAGGTACTCTCTTCTCCACATTACCCTATATAACACATTTCAAATTTGAAAATTTGAAAATTAAATTTAAATGATTATAACACATTAAATTTAAATGATTTTAACACATTAAATGATATCTATGAACTCCCACCCTCTTAAAACTCTCCCAATGAGAATTGAGACAAGTTTTCCCAAGTAGTAGGAGATGGAATAGGGATCTGTGGATATTAGAAAACACGTACCTAATTCAACCCATCCAAATTTAAACTTGTGGAATCAAGTCCCCTATCTACTGGAGATTCATTTAACATATCTCCAAACTGCAATTAATGACAATAACAACTCGATTATTTCTATAGATATGTAATAATATATAAATCTAGAATTAGAAGTAAACTATCCATAAAATGCGTCAAAAATTTACTAACTAGAACACATACCAATCTGTTGTTTGGTTCATCATTCTGAATAACCTTCTTTCAACCATCACGACAAAATTTTGCATACTCCTTAACATCTTCTAATGACATGGTATCTAACTCCGCATCTGTTTTATAAACAAATGTGGCCCGGGAATTGGCTTCCACTCGCTGACGGTTCATGCCAACATTAACACCATAAAAAATCGCTTCCAAATCTTCCTCGATTTCATTCCTAGCCTCTTTGTCAACCTCTGATGTAGCCCGAAACTCTGAATACAAAGAAAATGCCCCTATTGGGCAAGGTACTAAAGGTTGTGGAGGCCTCGACAATGTCGCATTTCGATATGCCCATTTGCGATCATATGCCCGTCATTTACCAGTCCCATAATAATTGGACGGTAGACTAGTATAATCAGGGTGCATGTGCAAGAAAAACTATGCATAAAAGTGTCTTGCAAAATTGTTTGGAACCTCATCGTTCCACGACAATTTCTCATATGCCGCCAAAAATCTGTTATACAGATGTCCTACAATGTCAGGGTGCTTAAAATATTGCACCTTCAACATCTTTCGCTTTGGCCCATCTTTGAAGTTGAACATCGAAATTGCATATTCCGTTGAAAATTTTTTTTTACTGTCTCTCATTTATCAGGACCCATCACCTCTGACTTTCGTCGCCTCATTAGTTCGACAACACTGTCAATGGTTGGCCCCATCTTTTGATATGCGTTCATAAATTTTTGCAATGAATGCAAAACAATCTACAAACTTTGTTTACTCTCCTTAGGGAGTTCCAAGACAACCAAATCATTTTCCAACCTCCTTTTAACACCTGAGCATCGCTCAAGGGTCATTGTTTTAGTAATCTCTTCTCAGTGAAGTTCATCAACAACATCTGAAGGATAGGTGGACGTAGGCGTGTAATCTTTTGTTTCTTGATAACGCGACCTCCTAAATCCACCTTCACCCTCTGCACCAACATTATAATATTCGTGACAACAAGTCTCTCTTTGATTATCGTCCCTTGCTCTAAACTCATTGTCTACACACACATTTGAAAGTAATTACAACATTTAACTTGACATAAATTTAAATACACAAAAATACAACAAAAATAAACAAAATCAAAGAAATTATAAAAAATGTTCTCTTGTCCTGAGGTATTCCCTACATTCTCAGGTGTAGGAGTATCAATGCGCAACCTATTTAAGAAGGTTGCATCGATAGAACTTGTTTGAGCACATTTTGCAGTTGATCTATTCACGGACTTGTTTGAAAATCTCCTCTGACGAGATTGTTGTTGGTCAATCGGAGTCTCAGTCGAAGAAGGAGTTCCTCTTCTTCCTTGTTGGGAGAGCCTAGAGCATTTGTGAGGAATGTTTGGAGAATATCGTGTCGACATCTCTCCTCAATATATATCCTTTGGAAATTCATGAAAAGTTAAGCACAAGACAACAATGAGTTAATATCTCCAACATTGACCAACAAAAATTATGAAGAAAGAAAAAAAAATAAGAACAAATTAATAGAAATGTTCTTTATGTTAGACACAATTATAATAGGGTGATGCATAACTCCACTACCCATGCCCATTTCAAATATATTTTGGTTCCTTAATATTAGCACAAATAACCTTGGTAAATCCACCAATACTACATGGATCAAAGTCTAGTAATAGAGTAGTGGTTATCTATATGGGAAATCGGATTTCATGCATCCAACAAGTATGGAGAACAGTCCATGAAAATCAACGATTAACTTTACGCCATGTTTGGTTGGATGAAAGAAATCTGCCATCTACAAAAAAATGGAACTGAGTATCAACATGCCTATATTACACTTGGAGGGGGACTTAATAGAGAAAATGTATTATATGATTGCAAGTTGTTGGAATTATGTTTATGACGAACCTTTTTATATACTAAGCGTATGTGATTAGATGATTTGACGCTGCTAAACATTCATTTATATGTTGTTATAACACATTGTTTATCTACTTACCGGCCTTCTTCCAGTGACCTCGTCGATACAGGGGATGATAATGGCCTCTGAATCATTTTGGTAGATCCATCCTGTCAGAAACCCTATGGACAACCAGGACTTGGCTAGGTGATTCCAATGCTTGTGTAAATACAAAGGGTAATACATCACCATCTTCAACTAGTATCTTATCCAAAGGTTAATAGAAGCTCATCTTCAACTAAATTCTTGTGTAAATACAAAGGGTAATACATCACCATCTTCAACTAGTATCTTATCCAAAGGTTAATAGAAGCTCATCTTCAACTAAATGCTTGTGTAAATACAATGGGTAATAGATCATTAACAATGGTATTTCAAAGGGTATATACTTGTATCAAATACATATGGGTTTTACTTACTCTGATTAAGAGAGAGCTAAAGCAATGGAATATGTAACATCCCGCTCTGGCGCATTGAGTGAACTTATTCTTTGAGGACACTTGCCCGCAAGTGATCCGGATTATTATGCTATTAAAACTTTTGATTTTGATTATGAGGCGTTATGGGTTGATGCCATGGTTTTTTACCGCTTTGACATAGACAGGTGCTATTGACTCGGTTTTACTGAGTGTGCAGGATTACATACCTAGAGGATGTCGAGGCATCAATGGAACCCTTGGACTCCGGATCGAGTCGGGGAATGTACCATTGGGGTTTGATTTTTTTTACTATGATATTAGTGCATCTGATTAGATGGTATGATATGGATATGTCCTGACATGATTTGTTGATGATGCAAGCTGACGATAGCTTGTCGACCAGACTCACATATGGAGTAAAGGAGTCACGCACGACTAGCAGAGATGATGAGGGAGAAGTGTGGACAGTAGCCCTTCCACATCCTACTAGCACTCCCGTTGTGGCTCGAATTGTAGGTTAATTATTACCTAGTTCGAGAGGACCCACGATGTCGTGAGGGTAGACTGCGACAATCGCTCACGATGATTCTAAGGGGCGCACAATAAGGCAGGCGCCTTATTCCTTAGAATCCCTTAGTCTCCCACAAGTTCATATGACAGAGTGTTGACTCCAGGGGTTATTGATGTCTACCAAGTCAGTCAAGAGGTGAGTGGCACCCTTGGAGCACATGGTGTGTCCTGAAGGGCACGTCGCGCAAGAAAAATGGAGAATGGCGAGTGGCACCCTTGGAGCACGTAGTGCATCCTGAAGGGCACATTGCGCAAAGGAACAGATAAGGCGAGTGGCACCCTTGGAGCACCTAGTGTGTCCTGAAGGGCATGTCGCGTTGTTGTTAATAAATAAATGAACCTAGATGGCCTTAGAACGAATAACGAGTTAAGTATTTTTAAAACAATTTCCCTAATTAAGTGTCACCCAGTACGGAATTTAAGGCCTAAGTCTAAATTACACTAGTGGTAGAACCTTGTCTTCAATAATAATAATAATAATAATAATAATAATAATAACTTAATTAATAATTTTGACCTTCGTTAAATCTTGTAACATGAAGGGAGTAAGAAATTAAGTTCTTCATAAAAATAAAATCTGTGGTAATAAATGTAAAAAGGGGAATTAATAATTTAAAAAAAAAGGAAAATATACTAATTAAATGATAAAAGGGAAAAGGGGTTAAATTCCACACCTGCCTTTTTCAGTTCTAATTAAAAAAGGGAAAGAGGGAAAAAAAAAAGGGAAACTAGGGAAAAGAGGTAACATAAAAAGGCAAAAAGGGGAACTTAAGGGAAAAAAAGGAAAGTCAACTTAGTAAAGAATCTACCATTTAAGAGCTTCCCAATTTTAAACTGAATTAGCAATTTAATAAAAGGGAAATCTATTAAAACCTGTAAGAAAATTTGGGGACACCTAGGAGTGATTCTAGGAGTAACTCTAGGTGGGTGAGGGAAATAAAGATAATTACTTAATTAAAGAAATTAATTTTTGGAGGAATGTAGGGGATGGGGGACACTTGTACGAAGAGGATTGTTTTAGGAAATTATTTTTAAAACTTTAATTAAATGATATTTTAGGAAAGAAAGGAAGTTTGAAACTCTATAAAATGGGGGAAGGAGAAGGATGAAGGATCATCTTCTGTTTGCGTAACGTTACGCTGCAGAAATATCGACTTGACTGATTTACTTGTGGGAGTTGGGATACCCAACTTGGAGAGGAGTGATAGCTCGGCCTTGTGAGCCGACCTGGGAGCTAGACGAAATATCTGGATAGTGTGTGTTGCTACTTTGCGGCTCGGGGGGCTAAGGAGGAAGAAGAGTACCCCTAGCATTGGCTAGGAGGTACCGGTGAAGTCTCGATGGTCGGTGAGCGGGAGTTGCACAAAGCGCGTGGGACATCATTCAGAGTGGGCGATTAGGAAACGGTATGCTCTCTTCATTTTTGTATGGTAGAATGTTTTAGGACTTATGCTTGGATCCACTTAGTTAAGGGAAAAGTAAAATGATGTTTTTAAAAAAAAATTGGTGACTGAAACCTTCCTTAGCCTAGCTCGATGATTGTTGACTCCCATGGCCTTCGTCTTCCTACATGTCGTGACTGCCTTGTGGTGTTGATTGTGACCTTGAGGTTTTTTAGCCTTTTCCCCTAGCTCACCACTCCTCACCTGAGCAGTCGGTTAGGATCCTGATCAACAACCGTCAACTTAGCGTTAAAAGACCTATGGATCTCAACGCCCTGCTTTTATGGGCAAGGATGATGAGCGAAGGACAAACCTATTAGTCAACTACCCTTTGTTGTTTGTCCTTGGCTGATGGTTTTTCTTACACCTTCTAGCAAAAGTACCTATGTGTATGGATTCCTGGCGTCCTTGTTGGTTTGCCTCTACGCTCTTGGATCGTATTTTATTCTCACTGATTTTTATGATAGAGTCTAGCTTGATAGAAAAATCTCATTGTTGTCCTCTTGAATGACTGTGCTTCCTCTTTAAATTAATTTGGTTGTGATTAACTCATTATTTTACAGTTACCCTTGTTGTCAACGTTATCCTCTATCTGCCCTACGTTTCACTTAGATTTGACTGCCTATTCCTCCATTAGATAATTAGACAACAAATGCACAATTTCCAGAAAGTATTTATATATATAGGCATTTTCCTATAGTCTGTTGATATTGTGTATAGATAGCATATATAATTGTTTATAGATGTATCTATATAATGGTATAACCCCGTGTTATTCAACCATGAATTACTTAATAGCTCTGTATTACCCCCAACGATTTTCGTCACCTGGAATGCCTTGTTGACTGCATTTTTAAAAAAAACCTGTAGATGACCGTGAGCGAATGATAGGCAAGCTTTATGCCCAACAATACATGGTCATTGTTCTTCTAAATTCTATGAGCAGGGATATAGTTATGTCATGGAGTTAAGGTTAATTTTTAAAGCATGCCCAAAGTTATACCATGTTCTTATTTCTGCACAATGACACATTCCCCAATTGTGTTATTGAAATTTCAATACAGGCACATCGATTTATATTATTTGATTGTGTTATTATGATTTCTGTAAAACGCACTCACCACATGCAATGTTAAGGTTAATTATAAATTTAAGACTACGCAACAACATCATAATTGATTATTGATCGATGGTCGACTGTGGTGATTTTGGTGACAACAACTTGATGTGCGTATGACATATTTACTCTTAGACAACAATTGGATACTACGATTGGTGCCGCGATTGCCTTGATAATGCGATTTGGAACTGCAATTGTCACCTTAATGAACGAATTTATATCTTCTTAGTGATTTCAGTAGGCTCTGCGTTTTAATATGATTAACTCATAATCGCATCAATGTGAATTGCTTATCTGCGTCTGTGGATATGTCTGCTTGAAAAGAAAAACACAGTATTAAGGGACTGCCTCTTATGACCGTAATTCTTAATCGAAGTTATGAGGATGTTTGTCTGACTGTGAATTTATTAATTTGATAGCGAATTCCATATATTGGTGATCGAGATTTTATGGCATACAGAGTGTGATTGTGGTTTACTTAATGCCGTGTGTCTGGTTAATTATTCGACAATGAATTTCTTATTGAATAACACAACAATTCTCGTAATCCGTAATGAATCTGTTAGACATAACTTCCAAGACTGACAGCTACCTGCACACTCAAGTTAGACAATGATTTATATTTTTACAGTTGATGGACAATATTTCTCTCTTGCATCCCCTTATTCGGCGATTCTCTTGGACTGAGTTAAGTGGTTGATGGTGTATTGTAAACCAGTGATTGCATCCTGAGTTTGTTGTGTTTTGCCTCTTCTGGTCATCCGTTACCCTTACCTTGACCACGATTTGCTATTTTGTTGACAACTATTTGCCACTTGTTGTGACAACAATTTTCTTAATCTCGGTCTTTCCCATATAATCTAACTGAAGAAGTGAACGGTCACATGGACTCAGAGTTTTAAAAAGATTAATTGTTTTCGATTAATCTTATATCCATTGACAATGACGAGGTTACTTGCTCGAATGTTTCTCTCCAGCCTATCCTGCTTCCAATATAATTCGCGTTGTCTTGATATCAGTAACCCCCAGTGTTTGGTAGTGACTGGTAGCGAACCCTCGAAGGTTTAGTCAACCTGTTATGGATGCTTTTTACTGTACGCATTTCATGGCTGTGTTTTTGATGGATAATAAGTGATAATTCATGATTTCAGATTGGGCCGGACCACCATATTCTAATAGCCATAAGTACTGAATGTCCTTGGTAAAGGCGATTTACGGTGATTGTGTGACAGTGATTGAGTACTTAACTCGTGCCAAGGCTTCTTTACAATGCGTGAAGTAGATGTTTACAACACTTCCTTTTTATATCCACTTTTTAATTTATTTTTATGAGCGTTATCTTATAGTTATTTCTTGGGAAGACAACCATCTAGAATTTACTCTTTTTAGACATCACTATCAATGGCAGGATCATTATCAGATATTAATCCATAGATAATAGGTTCAGATATTAATCTATTAAGTGATAATGATGATTCCTAATTAGAGGTTAATCTATGCTTCTTAAGGTTTTATTGGGCAATGTATTTAACTTAGAAGTTAGGAAAATTTATTCCTTGGGTATAGATTGGGAATCCTTATCAATTGTTGTCTAGTCTTGATTCATGTTAAATGATAAATTCCTTAGAGGTGATACATTATGGGGTCCACGGATTCCTAGTTTAGTGTTGAATCAAAATGTAAAAATGGTGGATTAAGTGAATTAATCAAACCCCTTTTTACTGGAAGGAGTGGGCGTTACTTGAAGAGTGTCGTGTATTTTCATAGATTGGTCGGTTACTGGGCTTGAATAGTCCTTTAAGGTTAAGATTGTTAGTCAATGTTTCTTAATGTTGTGCAGTTCCTAACTTAGTTCACCTTATGATAATTGTTATGAACCTAGTAACTTAACAATAGATCACTCCTTAGCAGTTACACGTCTTGTTTATCAGGTAATGGTTGGGTGGTGGATGAAGTCGTGTATTGGCTTGTGTTTTCCCTGGTAGTCATCCTCTGGTGTCTCGTCGACCTATTGTTACGGTTGGATGTGATTTTATTCAGTAATCCGCTCCTAGCACGTCGGATTTATGTAGGGTCCTTGGTCCAGATAGGATGTGTGGCACCAAGGTTATCGACGTGTCTATCACTGGGGACAGCTTGATTCCTGATGAGGGGATCACGGATGTCTTATTAGATAGCGGTGAATGAAAACCTGACCGGAGTCGGTGCGTCTGTGTGAGTATTGTCAAGCGTTGTAAATTACTTTTGGCACATGGGTGGAACGCCTTTGTGCGTTTGGTTCGCGCACCTTGAGGTTCTAGTCTTGTTCGTCTTTGGTAGTTGTGTCGGGAGGGGGATGTTGTCCCTTAGCTTGTAGGTGTGTCTTGTGGCGTCGGGCGGGTAATCATTCTTATTTCTGTCGGTTGATTGTCATTCATTGCTTCCAGAGGCTTGATTTGCTTAGGTCGTTATGTGGTTAACGCATGAGTTGCACGCATAATGTTCATCGTCATGTTGTGACGTAGAGTATAATGTCCTTATTACCCTTCTACACACGCACACACACAAAAAAAAATTACACTTGTTATGAGAGGCTTGTTGTCGTGACGAAACAAGAGGTTCATTACATATGGTATCAGAGCGGGTTCAACCCTATGACTATGGATCGCCATGCTTTACACTATAGTAAACCCTTGAGTCTTAACCTAACGCTAATTAAAACTTTAACTTGTTGTTTTGATAAGCACGGTTAGATGACACCGTAGAGATTCATGGCGAGGTATCATGGATGGAAGCACGACACCTCCAGAATTTTCATGCCCTTGAAGTTTGACCCCAAGGGGAGGAACCAGTCCTTGGGATAGTTTCTCTTGTAGTAAGGGATGATGGTGGTCTGACAAGGCCCTTCCAGGTAATGTCAAAGGCCTTGATTCACCATCAGTACTGAGATAAGGCCAGGGCACCTATGCCCCTGAGGGACCACCGCACGCCCTAGCTAGTACCCTTAGAATCCACTGAGAACTCGAGAGAATTGAGTTCTCAAGTCCACGAGGATCAAGGATGGTTGTGTCGTTGAGTCATGATTGTAGAGCAGGTGTTATGCTTCACGCTTCGCAATTACGACCTCCAACATGAAGGTCTGCATGGCGGTCTTTCAACTGAAGGGGAACGCTCTTCTATGGAAGAAGATGCTCCTGCCACTTGAACATGGACATCGACAATGTGTCATGGGAACTGATCATTGACTGGTTCCAAAAGAGGTATCTTCTGAGGAATTCGTTGAGCATCATCTCCACGATTTCGATGCCTTGCGACAAGGCAACCACACGAGACCCGAGTACAAGGCCCATTTCGGGAGCTGCTTTGGTATGCTCCGCACCCAATTTATCGAGAAAATTATGGTCAAAAAGTTTGTGTTGGCCTTAGTATTAGAATTTAGCTGCTACTTTGGTTACCAGGATTACTGGACTGAAGAAAGTATGTTGGAATGTGGGGAGCCACATTTCCAGCGCGACAACCCTATGAAGAGGACTAGAGCATCCCGATTAGTCAGACCCACTACCATGGGATATTTGGGAAGGGTCCATCGGATTCATGCAACAGTGAATAACCGCCAGAAATATCACCAGTGGATTTTTCTCGAGACGTCAGGTATCGTCACTGACCAGATCCTTAGTATTTGATAGAGCTCGTTGCTACCAAGAGTTTCATTTCTAGTCCATCACTAAAAGGATTAAGTTAAAGGTAGTCAAATAGGATGATTTTAGCTCTGTAGATATGGCTTCGAGAGCCAAACAAAAGATTGGAGGAAAGGTTACGGGATGTATCCTTAACTTGGGAGAGTTTGTCACCAGGACCAACCTGTACGTCACAATCTTAGGATCTTATGACGTCGTGATTGGTATGGACTGGCTGGAGTCGCATGAGGCAATACTCAACTGTAAGACAAAACAATTGAGCTTGTTTGATGATGAAGGACATGGACTTGTGATCGTAGCTCAAAACCAGGGAGTTTCCCTGAAGTTCATCTCTTCCTTGCAGCTACGGAAGAGCATGCGCAAGGGGTGCAAGATCCAGGTGATCCTTGCGTTAAACGAGAAGGGAGTGGCGGAAGTTCTAGAACACCTTCTGATGGTGAGAGAATTTGCAGACGTCCTCTCGAAGGAGTTACTCAGGATGCCACCAGAGAGGGAATTGGAGTTTACTATAGACCTAAAACCGAGAACTGAATCGATAGCGAGAATGCCTTATCGTATGTCAACCCCGGAGTTACGGGAGTTGAGAATGCAACTGAAGGAGTTATTGATGACAACACCGATACTAAAGATCCCCGAAATGGACGCGGACTTCTTGGTATGCACTGATGCATCCAAGGAAGGCTTAGGTGGAGTCTTGATGCAAGATGGACGAATGATTGCATACATTTTTAGGAAACTGAGAAGGCATGAGGAGAAATATGCAACGCACGATATGGAGTTGTCAGCCATTATTTATGCCTTGAAGGTTTGGAGACACTACCTTGTTGGATGAAAATTTGAACTAAAGACTGACCATTGTGGACTACGACACATATTATGCAAGGCGACCTCAACGCGCGACAACGACATTGGTCGAAACTGCTTAGAAAGTATGAATTCAAGATTTCTTACATAAAGGAACGGTGAACCAAGTGGCAGATGCTTTGAGTTGGAGACCATGCATCTTTTCGGTGCTGCCTCTTCAGACGAATCTACGTGAAAAGATTCTAACTTTACAACATGACGATGACTGGTACAAAGAGGTCGAGGGTTTTATCAGACAAAACACAATGATGGTACCACAGTTTGAGGGATTTTCATTTGATAGAGATGGTTTATTGAGGTTTAAAATTTGGATCTACGTACCGCCAAACGACGAGTTGAGGATGTTGATCCTAAGCGAGGCTCATAGAGCAGTATACATGGCCCACCCGGGAATCACGAAGATGAGGGTAGACCTTAAACCCTTATTCTTCTGGAAGGGAATGAAGGCAGACATAGTCAACTATGTGGTCGGATGTCTAGAATGTCAGCAAGTAAAGGCTAAACATAGACACCCAACAGGATTACTACAACCACACGCTATTCCAGAATCGAAATGGGAGGCTATTTCGATGGATTTTATTGTTGGATTGCCACTAATGGCAAGGAGACATGACTCGGTTTTCGTAGTAGTAGACACTCTGACGAAAAATGATCACTCTATTCCTGTGCATACGACGTATCAAGCACCTAACATAGCTAGAGTTTTCATCAGTGAGATTGTGAGGCTACATGGCGTGCCTAAGAGGATTATATCCAATCAAGGATCAGTGTTTACTGGGCGATTTTGGACAAGTTTCCAAGAGGCCTTGGGAACCCAACTTAACTTTAGTACTTTGTATCGCCCGGAGACTGACGGGCAGACTGAACGAATGAACCAGACTTTGGAGGACATGTTGCGCATGTACACGATGGACAAACAAAAGAATTGGGAAGAATTCTTGCACTGGTAAAATTCACTTATAACAACAGTTACCAAAGAACCATTAAGATGGTACCTTTCAAGTTTCTTTACGGGCGATTGTGTCGAGCGCCTTTGATTTGGGATCGGCTTGCAGATAGGGTCCAGGTGGGACCGGAAGTGATCCAAGAATTGGAAGATTAAATGAAAACTTTAAGACAAAGGATCAAGGGAGCTCAAGATCAGCAAACGAGTTACGATGATACACATCGTGTTGACCATAGTTACGTTGTGGTGATCGAGTGTTTTTGTGGTTGAAACCGCATAAGATTTATATCTAGTTTGAAAAAAAAAAAGGAGGGGCGGGGCTAAACTATATCCTAGGTTCGTGGGATCCTACGATATTTTCGAAAAGAGAGGCCTGTGGCCTGATGACTAGCCTTGCCTGATTCTTGAGGCATATGCATGATGTGTTTCATGTCTCTATTGAGACTTTATGATTAGTGATCCTTCACATGATTTGACTTGAGCACCTTCCGGGTGTCGGATGAGGGTGCGCTCACGGCTGAGCCGATCCACATCTTAGATCATTGCGTTCGACAGCTACGATGTCGAACGGTAGATCAGGTGAAGGTCCAGTGGGACAATTATAGTCCGCACTCGACAACCTGGGAGGATGCATATGATATGCGCCAGCAGTTTCCATTTTGTTTGATAGATAGACATATGATACTGTGATACACTTTATTTCAACATTTATACTGTGAAACTTCGGGACAAAGTTTAGACCAAGAGGGGGTGTATGTAACATCCTGCTCTGGTGCACTGAGCGAACTTATTCTTTGAGGACACTTGCCCACAAGTGATCCAGATTATTATGCTATTAAAACTTTAGATTTTGATTATGAGGCGTTATGGGTTGATGCCATGTTGTTTTACTACTTTGACATAGACAAGTGCTATTGACTTGGTTTTACTGAGTGTGCAGGATTACAGACCTAGAGGATGTCGAGGCATCGATGGAACCCTTGGACTCTGGATCGAGTCGGGGAGTGTACCATTGGGGTTTGATTGTCTTTACTATGATATTAGTGCATTTGATTAGATGGTATGATATGGATATGTTCTGACATGATTTGTTGATGATGCAAGTTGACGATAGCTTGCTGACCAGACTCACATATGGATTAAAGGGGTCATGCATGACTATCATAGATGATGAGGGAGAGGTGTGGACAACAGCCCTGCCACAACCTACTAGCACTCCCGTCGTGGCTCGAATTGTAGGTTAACGATTACCTAGTTCGAGATGACCCACGATGCCATGAGGGCAGACTGCGACAGTCACTCACGATGATTCTAAGGGGTGTGCAATAAGGTGGGGGCCTTATTCCTTAGAATCCCTTAGTCTCCCACAAGTTCACCTGACGGAGTGTTGACTCTAGGGGTTATTGATGTCTACCAAGTCAGTCAAGAGGCGAGTGGCACCCTTGGAGCACGTGGTACGTCCTGAAGGGCATGTCGCGCAATAAAAATGGAGAATGGTGAGTGGCACCCTTGGAGCACGTAGTGCGTTTTGAAGGGCACATCACACAAGGGAATAGATAAGGTGAGTGGCACCCTTGGAGCACCTAGTGCATCCTGAAGGGCACGTCGCGTTGTTTTTGATAAATAAATGAACCTAGATGGCCTTAGGACGAATAACGAATTAAGTATTTTTAAAACAATTTCCCTAATTAAGTGTTGCCCAGTATGAAATTTAAGGCCTAAGTCTAAATTACGCTAGTGGTAGAACCTTGTCTTCAATAATAATAATAATAATAATAAAAATAAAAATAAAAATAACTTAATTAATAATTTTGACCTTTGTTAAATCTTGTAACATGAAGGGAGTAAGAAATTAAGTTATTCATAAAAATAAAATATGTGGTAATAAATGTAAAAACGGGAATAAATAATTTAAAAAAAAGGGAAAATATACTAATTAAATGATAAAAGGGAAAAGGGGTTAAATTCCACACCTTCCTTTTTCAATTCTAATTAAAAAAGGGAAAGAGGGAAAAAAAAGGGAAACTAGGGAAAAGAGGTAACATAAAAAGGGAAAAAGGGGAACTTCAGGGAAAAAGCGGAAAGTCAACTTAGTAAAGAATCCACCATTTAAGAGCTTTCCAATTTTAAACTGAATTAGCAATTTAATAAAAGGGAAAGCTATTAAAACCTGTAAAAGAATTTGGGGACACCTAGGAGTGATTGTAGGAGTAACTCTAGGTGGGTGAGGGAAATAAAGATAATTACTTAATTAAAGAAATTAATTTTTGGAGGAATGTAGGGGATGGGGGACACTTGTACGGAGAGGAATTTTTTAGGAAATTATTTTTAAAACTTTAATTAAATGATATTTTAGGAAAGAAAGGAAGTTCGAAACTCTATAAAATGAGGGAAGGAAAAGGATGAAGGATCATCTTTTGTTTGTGTAACGTTACGCTGCAAAATTATTGAATTNGTTGGGATACCCAGCTCGGAGAGGAGTGGTAGCTCGGCCTTGCGAGGCGAGCTCGGAGCTAGATGAAATCTCTGGATAGTGTGTGTGGCCCCTTTGCAGCTCGGGGGGCTAAGGGGGAAGAAGAGTACCCCTAGCGTTGGTTGGGAGGTACCGGTGAAGTCTCGACGGTCGGCGAGCGCGAGTTGCACGGAGCGCGCGGGACGTCATTCAAAGCGGTCAATTAGGCAACGATACTCTCTCTTCATTTTTGTATGGTAGAATGTTTATGGACTTATGCTTGGATCCGCTTATTTAAGGGAAAAGTAAAATCATGTTTAAAAAAAAAATTGGTGACTGAAACCTTCCTTAGCCTAGCTCGATGATTGTTGACTCCCATGACCTTCGTCTTCCCACATGTCGTGACTTCCCTATGGTTTTGATTGTGACCTTGAGGTTGTTTAGCCTTCGCCCCTAGCTCACCAGTCCTCGCCTGAGCAGTCGGCCAAGAGCCTGATCTACGGTCGTCGCCTTAGTATTAAAAGACTTATGGATCTCAACGCCCTGCTTTTCTGTGCAAGGATGATGAGCGAAGGATGAACCTGTTAGCTGAGCACCCTTTGTTGTTTGTCCTTGGCTGATGGTTTGGATTGCGCCTTCTAGAAAAAGTACCTCTGCGTATGGATTCCTGGCTTCCTTGTTGGTTTACCTCTGCGCTCTCAGAGCGTATTTTATTCTCACTGATTTTTATGACAGATTCTAGCTCGATAGAAAAATCTCATTGTTGTCCTCTTGAATGACTGTGTTTCCTCTTTAAATTAATGTGGCTATGATTAAATCATTATTTTACAGTTACCCTTGTTGTCAACGTTATCCTCTATCTACTCTACATTTCACTTAGATTTGACTGCATATTCCTCCATTAGATAATTAGACAACAAATGCACATTTTCCAGAAAGTATTTATATATACATAGGTGTTTGCCTACAGTCTGTTGATATTGTGTACAGACAGCGTATATAATTGTTTAGATATGTATCTATATAATGGTATAACCTCGTGTTATTCAACCACGAATTACTTAATAGCTCTGTAATACCCCCAACGATTTTCGTCACCCAGAATGCCTTGTTGACTGCGTTTTTTTTAAAAACCAATAGGCAAGCTTTATGCCCAACAATATATGGTCATTGTTCTTCTAAATTCTATGAGCAGGGATATAGTTCTGTCGTGGAGTTAAGGTTAATTTTTAAAGCATGCCCAGAGTTATACCATGTTATTATTTTTGTACAATGATACATTCCCCAATTGTGTTATTGAAATTTCAATACAGGCACAACGATTTATATTATTTGATTGTGTTATTATGATTTCTGTAAAACACGCTCACCACATGCAATGTTAAGGTTAATTATAAATTTAAGACTATGCAACAACTTCATAATTGATTATTGATCGATGGCCGACTATGGTGATTTTGGTAACAGTGACTTGATGTGCGTATAACATATTTACTCTTAGACAAGGATTGATGCTGCGATTGCCTTGATAATGCGATTTGGAACTGCAATTGTCACCTTAATGAATGAATTTATATCTGCTCGACGATTTCGGTAGGCTCTACATTTTAATATGATTAACTCATAATCGCATCAATGTGAATTTCTTATCTGTGTCTGTGGATATGTCTACTTGAAAAGAAAAACACAGCATTAAGGGATTGCCTCTTATGATCATAATTCTTAATCGAAGTTATGAGGACGTTTGTATGAATGCGACTTTATTAATTTGATAGCGAATTACGTATATTGGTGACTGAGATTTTATGGCATACAGAGTGTGACTGCGGTTTACTTAATGTCGCATGTCTAGTTAATTATTCGACAACGAATTTTTTATTGAATAACACAGGGATTCCCGTAATATGTAATGACTCTGTTAGACATAACTTCCAAGACTGAAAACTACCTGCACACTCAAGTTAGACAACGATTTATATTTTTACAGTTGATGGACAACGTTTCTCTCCTGCGTCCCCTTATTCAGTGATTCTCTTGCACTGAGTTAAGTGGTTGACAGTGTATTGTAAACCAGTGATTGCATGCTGAGTTGGTTGTGTTTCGCCTCTTCTGGTCAATCGTTACCCTTACCTTGACCAGGATTTGCTATTTTGTTGACAACTATTTGCCACTCGTTGTGACAACAACTTTCTTAATCCCGGTCTTTCCCATATAATCGAACTGAAGAAGTGAATGGTCACATGGACTCAGAGTTTTAAAAAGCTTAATTATTTTCGATTAATCTCAGATCCATTGGCAATGACGAGGTTACTTGCTCGAATGTTTCTCTCCAACCTATCCCGCTTCCAATAGAATTCGTGTTGTCTTGATATCAGTAACCCCCAGCATTTGGTAGCGAACCCTTGAAGGTTTAGTCAACCTGTTATGGCTGCTTTTTACTGTGCACATTTCATGGATGTGTTTTTGACAGATAATAAGTGATAATTCATGATTTCAGATTGGGTCGGACCACCGTATTCTAATAGCCATAAGTACCGAATGTCCTTGGTAAAGGCGATTTACGGTGATTTTGTGACAACAATTGAGTACTTAACTCGTGCCAAGGTTTCTTTACAACGCGTGAAGTAGATGTTTACAACACTTCCTTTTTATATCCACTTTTTAATTTATTTTTATGAGCGTTATCTTATAGTTATTTCTTGGGAAGACAACCATCTAGCATTTACTCTTTTTAGACATCACTATCAATGGCAGGATCATTATCAGATATTAATCCATGGATAAAAGGTTCAGATATTAATATATTAAGTGATAATGATGATTCCTAATTAGAGGTTAATCTATGCTTCTTAAGGTTTTATTGGGCAATGTATTTAACTTAGAAGTTAGGAAAATTTATTCCTTGGGTATAGATTGGGAATCCTTATCAATTTTTATCTAGTCTTGATTCATGTTAAATGATAAATTCCTTAGAGGTGATACATTTTGGGGTCCACGTCTTCCTAGTTTAGTGTCGAATCGAAATTTTAAAATGGTGGATTAAGTGAATTAATCAAACCCCTTTTTACTAGAAGGAGTGGGCATTACTTGAAGAGTGTCATGTCTTTTCATAGATTGGTCGGTTACTGGGCTTGAGTAGTCCTTTAAGGTTAATATTGTTAGTCAGTGTTTCTTAATGTTGTGCAATTCTTAACTTAGTTCACCTTATGATAATTGTTATGAACCTAATAACTTAACAATAGATCACTCGTTCATAGTTAGACGTCTTGTTTATCAGGTAATGGTTGGGTGGTGGACGAAGTCGTGTATTGGCTTGTGTTTTCCCTGGTAGTCGTCCTCTGGTGTCTCGTCGACCTATTGTTACGGTTGGATGTGATTTTCTTCGGTAATCGACTCCTAGCGCATCGGATTTATGTAGGGTCCTTGGTCCAGATAGGATGTGTGGCACCAAGGTTATCGACGCGTCTATCACTGGGGACAGCTTGATTCCTAATGAGGTGATCATGGGTGTCTTATTAGATAGTGGTGAATGAAAACCTGACTGGAGTCAGTGCGTCTGTGTGAGTATTTTCGAGCGTTGTAAATTACTTTTGGCACATGGGTGGAATGCCTTCTTGCATTTGGGTAGCGCACCTTGAGGTTCTAGTCTTGTTTGTCTTTGGTCATTTCGTCGGGAGGGGGATGTTGTCCCTTAGCTTGTAGGCGTGTCTTGTGGCGTTGGGTGGGTAGTCATTCTTATTTCTGTCAATTGATTGTCGTTCATTTCTTCCAGAGGCTTGATGTGCTTAGGTCATTATGTGGTTATCACGTGAGTTGCACACGTCATGTTCGTCGTCGTGTTGCGACGTAGAGTATAATGTCCTTATTACCCTTCTACACACGCACACACAAAAAAAAAATGCACTTGTTATGAGAGGCTTGTTTTTGTGACGAAACAAGAGGTTCGTTACAGAATCAACTTCATATCTTACCCGTATGAGCCATGTGAATATTACAATATAGTTAAGAGTGTAGAGTTTAAATCTAAGGTATAGGAAACTAATCACAAGAATGATGATGCAATTTCAAATTGCATTTCTGCTAGCTTTGTAAATGAGTCTTTGACATGAAATATTAATGTCGTTTATCAATTTCACTATCAATGCGAAGCGACTGTTACATATTTCGGTGTATCTATTCTGGAGGTTGAGGGAATGACTGAATTTGCATTTCTTCTATCTTTGTAATGGAGGCTTTGACATGAAATATTGATGTCGTTTATCAGTTTCTCTATCAATGTGAAGTGACTATTACATATTTCATTGTATCTATTCTGGAGGTTAAAGGAATGACTACAGTGAATATACTACCTATGTTTCACTGTTTGTTTTCTATTTGATGTGCTATATTAATGCAGATTTTCCATAACATATTATAATGTAATATGTCATAACATATTACAATGTAATATGTCATAACATATTTTACATTGTAATATGTTATAACATATTACAATTTAATTATATGTTATAGTAATATGTTATAACATATTTCAATGTTATAACAGTGAATATACTACCTATGTTACGGTGTATCTGTTCTGGAGGTTGAGGGAATGATTTCAGTGAATATACTGCCTATGTTTCAAAGGTTGTTTCTATTTATAATAGTTTTATAATGGATATCATTGTTTTTAGGTTTCTTAGTAGCCTTGTCACACCCCGAGAATCAAACCTTCATAAAGTTTGACTTCTGCAAGTTCTTGACAAATACAATGCACCAACAATTTTTAAATTTCATGGGTACCAGGTCATTAAGGTACCAGTCTCACTTGATCCATATGTTAATCCATCACAACTACTCACATCTAGATTATTTTAAGTCTAGGATGGTGAATGACCAGCCAACATGTTTTTCTCCCAACCATTGAGTGGCTGCATATGGTAAGAAGATCATGTCACCAGTGAAGTTTTTTTGCAGTATGTAAATTCTTTTATTTCTATATTAGACTTTATTATCCAAAATGAAGTATTCGTTATAATTATTCCTTTAGTCAAAGGGTCACTACAATTGGAAAATACCACCAAAGTGGGAGACTAGTTCCTTTTTTAGCAGTTTACTACGATAAGAGTCTATGGTTTGGAAGAGAATCCATATCAAAAATGAGTGTTGAATTTGGTTGTTCTAGAGACTGGAAAAAAAAAGTGAAATTTAGTTAGTTGGTGACTAAAAATCCAAGCATACTAAATTAAATGTTGATCGGATGAATTTCAAGGAAAAACCAAATCTACACAAGTAGGTCACTCATGTCTTACACAGAGATGCGACCAAGACTCATGACAATATGTAGGACATGTGAAGCATAGGGGGATATTTACTTACCCATTATCATTAGGACTCACTAGATGGTTTCAAGATGTGTTTTGTCAATCTAGTCCAAATATAACTGACTCTCAACAATGAATATTTCTTTCTCTTGTTATGAAATGAAGAACACAGAAAAATGCAAAACTTGGCGTGAATTACATAATCATGTTAATCATTGAGTTTTTGAATGAAATTTTTGTTTGAGGCCTCAAATAAGGGAGAATATATCTGGGAATCAAATCCAATATAGGGCCATCGATGCCCAAAGTAGTGTGGTTGGATGAAATACATTCCATGTTATTTTTCTTGCATCAACAATCAAAGGTATTGTCTTCTTGGGAAAATTGGCATTTATAAATGCAAGGTGTCTAAGGGATTGAGGGAATTTTATCCTTGTACATGCAAAAAACATACCATATGCATTTAGTTGTTGATAAGTCGTGCAATGGTATTCAAAATGTTATAGATCAAGGGATCTCATGGATTTTATTTATAATATGAGAATCTCAACTAATAAGAACATCATTTCATGTGTAGGACTCCTTCAATATCCTCAATATTTTGAATAAACTTTATAATATACTTGCATTATTAAAACCATACAACCAATATTTTATATCATAAAAATATTTTGAATACATTTTATAATCTAGATTCACATTATTAAAAACCTACAACCAATGTTTTGTACCATCAAGTGCAAAAAGATTGAAAACAACGTAACTTATAAAAGAGTTAATATAATTTAACGGTAAACAAGGCATTGCAAGAAACTTTGTAAGATAGACTTTGTAAGAAACTTATGATACTCTAATATTACATATGTAAAAATGAATTTATAAATTGAATTCCTAAAGATTTGAAATTTTAATAAAATACAAAACGTTTGAAATAAAAAGTTGGACAGTTTGAATTTTTTATGAATTTTTTATAAAATACAAAACGTTTGAAATAAAAAGTTGGACAGTTTGAAATTTTTATAAAATAAAAAATGTTTGAAATGACTGTGAGTTGGCCGCGGGAGCCAGCCATGTGGCCACGGCTTGGCCACAGGGCTGGACCCCCATGACCAAGTCACAACCAATTTTAATAAGAGATTATCTCCTGGCCGACTACTCATGCATAGACTAATCACTTAAATGCTTACTCTATTCTTAATATTTGATTGTTAAATGTCTATATCAAATTTTAAAAATTAATATTTTATTGTAAATGTCTATATCAAATTAACTAAATCCATATTGTTTATAAATTATTTATTAATGTCTATATATCAAATTCTCATTTTTAAGTAAATCCATATTGTTTATAAATTTATTGTTTGTGTGTATAATTTGAACATATAAACAAGTAATTTTTAAATTATCTTCCTATTTAATTTTTAAATTTATTAAAAAAAATTACATATATATGTTTTAAATATTTTCCATTGTATGTATATTTCACAAATATTCATTTACAAATTATAAGATAGGCAGTGCAAGGAATTCCAGAATCAACAATCCGTAAAATAATATTTATAACTTATGATAATGTAATATTACATATGTAAAAATGGATTTATAAATTGAATTCCTAAAAATTTGAAATTTTTATAAAATAAAATACATTTGAAATTAAAACTTGGACAGTTTGAAATTTTTATGAAATACAAAACGTTTGAAATGACTGTGACTTGGTCGTGGGGGGGCAACCATGTGGCCAAGCCACAGGCGTACCCATGGCTTGGCCACAAGGCTGGCCCCCATGGCCAAGTCAAACCAATTTTAATAAGAGATTATCTATGCACAGAAAAGAAAGGGCATTTGAATCTAAGTCTTTAACACCGGAGTGAAAGACAGTAGATTCGGCTCCTGGCCGACTACTCAGGCACAAACTAATCACTTAAATGCTTACTCTATTCTTAATATTTGATTATTAAATGTCTATATCAAATTTAAAAACTTAATATTTAATTGTTAAATGTTTACATCAAATTAACTAAATCCATATTGTTTATAAATTATTTATTAATGTCTATATCAAATTCTCATTTTCAAGTAATTCCATATTGTTTATA
>SNQJ01S0013241.1:53962-64369 GCA_010110895.2 Picea sitchensis | reverse complement strand
AAATCTCCTATAGTATCCTGCTAAGCCCATAAAGGATCTGATATCTGAAACATCCTTTGGGGTAGGCCATTCCATGATAGACCTGATCTTGTCAGGGTCTGCTGCTACTCCTTCTTCAGATATGACATGGCCCAAGTAATGTATTTGCTTCTGGAAAAAGTCGCACTTGCTAAATTTGGCATAGAGTTAATGTTCTCTTAGCACTTGAAGCACAAGTCTAAGATGTTCCTCATGTTCCTCTCTATTCTTGGAGTAAATTAATATATCGTCAAAAAAAACTAGTACAAATTTGTCTAGGAATTTGATGAGCACATTGTTCATCAAGCACATAAAAGTGGCAGGGGCATTGGTTAATCCAAATGGTACTACCGCAAACTCATAGTGACCATATCTTGTCCTGAAGGCAGTTTTGTGGATGTCTTCACCCTTAATTCGGACTTGATGGTATCTAGATATCAAGTCAATATTTGAGAAGATGGAAGCACCTCCCAATTGATCAAACAGGTCATCGATCCTGGGTAAGGGGTGCTTGATCTTTATGGTTACCTTGTTTAGTTGTCTATAATTTATAAATAGTCGGAGGGTACCATCTTTCTTCTTTACAAACAGAATTGGTGCTCCCCATGGAGACACGCTGGGATGGATATAGCCTTTGTCCATCATTTATTTTAGTTGTAATTTAAGCTCAACTAGCTTGGGTGTGCTCATCCTGTAGGGTGTCCTAGACACTGGCACCGCTCCTAGTGCAAGTTCTATCGAGAATTCAATGTCCCTTCTCAGAGGTAGACCTGGTACCTCTTCCATAAATACATCTTTATATTCTCTTAGTGTGGGGTGGTCTTCGAGGCTTGGTTTGTTATCTTCAACTGATTCCAACACTTGTATCGCATAAAGTGGACATCCCTTTTTGCAATACTTTCTCATTTGAAGGGCTGATATTCGTCTCACCGAGACAGGTTTTTGGATCCCTCGAAGGGTTATCCTTCTTCCTTCTTCACCTACACATTCTAAGGTTTTATGGTAACAATCCAGTCTGGCTTTATCTGTGGCTAGCCAATCCATACCAATCAACAGGTCATATGATCCTAGGGGTAGTATGTTAAGGGTTGCTTAGGTGGGGAATTCACCCATTGTGAATTGGTAAGTTGGTGTGACCTCCACTACCTTTCTTTTGGTGCCAGTGGCGAACTGTACCAACCATGGCTTGGCATGTTTATGTGGCTATAATTTACACTTATCAACAGCCTTAGGAGATATATAACTCAAATTTGAACCAGGGTCAATTAGAATAGGCACTAAATGGTTGGTGATCATACCTTCCATCTCCACCACTAAAGCTTGGTGGTCAGCTTGCTTATTATCCAAGGTTGCATAGATTTACGGCACACTCCTGGCCACATCATTGATGGTGGTAGCTACTTGAACGTTGTAAATTCTCTGACTGTTTTGTTGTCGGTGCGGGCAGTCCCTCAGTAGATGTTCTTCTCCACAACCCCAACATTTCAAGGTTTCTCACTTTGGGTTATCAATCTTTCCTGGGGTAGATCCAGAAGGTTTATTTCTGCTCTAGGAGGGAAAATTCTGCTAGTGTACACTTCGGGTTGGGAATCTCATCCTTGAGTCCTTTTTATAGTTTTTAAACCTTGGGGATTCAAACCCCTTTTTATGGAATCCCAAACTATTCTTCTACTTCCAACCTTCGTGAGGTTCTGTCTAATGCCCCAGCTGTTCATAACAATATCTTGCCTTTTGGATAGTGTCTTCTAGGGTCTTTGGCTTATCAAACTCAATCCTATTCTGATAGTCCTTAGGTAGTCCACTGATGAATCGTTGCACATTTTCATTTTATGCTTTTATATAGGGTACGTACCTCAGCAACTCGAGGAATCTGCTGACATATTTCTCTATGGTGAGTTTCCCCAGCTTGAGTTCATAGAATTCTTTAGTCTTTTCGTCGAAATACTTTTCCGATAGATACTTCTTCCTGAAATATTTCTCAAACCGTTCCCAATATAGGTCATCTTCGTGAATCCATTTTACATTCTTAAGGTCTTCCCACCAAATGGAGACTTTTCCATTCAAGTTGAAGGTGGATACTCGAGCCTTCAAGTTTTATGAGAAGTCATGGACTCTGAAATACTTCTTCAGTCCAAGCAGTCATGCCTCCGCTTCCTCCCCCTTCTTTATTTCATTGTCGAAAGAGGGTGGTTTGGCCTTCTTGAATTCTTCGAGATTATGACTTTTGGGATGCTTTTTCTTCTTCCGTTTTCTTCAGGAATAAGAACTAGTCCTACTACTAGAAGATCCCTCTGAGTCGCCAGTTTTCTTTTCAGAGGACTCGTCCCACTCTTGTCCCTTATCTCTGGGGTAGACCTTTCTCGAGGTGCTCTTCCCAGTGTGGCCACTTAAAATACCATGTTTCTGTATCTCAGGTGGACTTCAACTTTTCTTTGTCTCTCGTCAGTCTGCATGAATGGTGTTAGGTCCATGCTGCAATTGTCTTTGTATGTCAAATAAACTCTGCAACAAGACTACATTAATTTCTGTTTGCTTCTCTTTCTCTTTTATCAACCTCTCGTTGTCATCCTTGCAACTCTGTAGTTCGACCATGAGGCTTCTCACAGTCTCAGCTAGATCTGGAGGGGTCTCTATCGCTCTCCTTTTGTCAGACTCTTCATATCTATTTTGGGATCCATCCCCCACTTTGTGGTGCGTCACCATTCTATGCGTCTGCAGTTTTTTTTCCCGCGGTTGATCGTTCGCTTGTTGTGCAAGAAAAACACTTGTTGTTAGTCAATATTATATTCATTCACAATCAACGCATAATTCATATTTTTCAAATGCAAACACACAATAGGAATTTTCATTCTTAACTTTGGGTTTTGATAAGGGGGGTTAGGATAGAGAGTTACTCCTTTTTTAGAGTACTTCAGATGGAGTTCCTGCGCAACTCGTCTAGGATCCCAAGTAGGCCAAGTGTTGTAACCATGCTCTAATACCAATTTGTCACACACCCACTATGACAACCTAGATTTTTTTTGTCTTTTTCTTCGAGGGACAGAATCCCCGAGACTTCTATGGGGCCTAGCGCAGACCCTTCCTTCCCTTATCCTCCTCCAAAAGACCACAACCTGGCCTTAGCGCAAGCGCCTTTCGCAACTCATGAGTTGGGAGTCAAGACTCTCAACTCCCCTTTCTCTAAACACCGATACCCGAGACACGATACGGGTATGGATCCCTCCTCACTATCACCTACTACATGTAACCGTAGGCTAGGCCAAACACTAGCACCACTCGCAACTAGATCGATGGTCAATAGAGCTCTTCCATATCCTTGGATATATGGTCCTAGATCCCATCGCTACTTGCAAAGGCTGAAAGGGTTGAGGTGTTAACGCCTGCGCTCCTTCTCTAGATCCATCGGTCTTGACAGATCTAGAGTATTTCTGAAAGGCTTTCAACCGTTCGTCTACCAAACAATAGGTTATTATCTCTTTCTATAATTGGACTCACTATCCCTTTTGAGCTTGAATCATGAAATGCAACCTCTCGGGGCTTAAAATCCCATGACTCCGAGACCTTAGAGAGCTACACTTCCTTGCATAAGGTTTCTAGGCTCGGATCGCATGAACCTTCAAATAGTTCTTGGGAAATCACCCCTAATATTAGTCAAGTCTTTGGGAAAAGGTTCGGCACGGTTCCAAGGTTTATGAGGTGATTCCCGAGGAAGAGTACTCTCAAGGGGCCTTCCCAGAATAGTACGAGAATCAAGAAAACAAAATGATTCTTGGTGGAGCAAACTCATGCCCCCAACTTAACCATTTGTACAGAAACCAACGATGACATATAAGCATACACGTGCATCCATTATTTCCAGTTTAAAACACTAGGCAATCATTCTACACAGAAATTACTATGGGCATATAAACATAAGCATGTATTCATGATATTCAGTTCGAAATAAAAGGTATAAAACACTTATCAGATCTACCAGGCATGATGCAAATGCTGAGAGGGGTGCTCGTTTCCATCCAACTGTAGGCTCAGTGACTCCAAATGTATTTACCACTAGCCACCCCCGAGCTAGACCACGATGCTTTGAGGTTCAGTCTCCTACTTCCAGCTCAACGGAAATCAGGGACGAAGGTTACTCTCCTTCTCCTGATACAGGAAAATAATCCAGGACAAAGGTTACTCTCCTTCTCCTGATATTCATAAGTCCTTGCGTTTCTAGGGTTTTCTCCAGTTCCCTTTCGCGATCTCTGTCGTGTACGCTCTTCTCTCCCCCCACCACATTTCCTCTCTTGCCAATTTTTTTCTTCAAGGTTGCATGTGGCGCGCATTTCGCCATCTGTGGTCAAGTATAAGGGTTGTTACAGATGGGCAGTTCACCCCCATCCCCTCATTAAATCTTTGAGGAGCCTCCCCACCTACCAATCTGACGGGAAATCCATTTCAGGATCAGAGAGTTGTTTTGGTTTTTGAGCAAGTAGAAACCAGTACGGTACTGGCTTGGTGGAAGTTAACGCAACTATTCCAGGTCCCTTCTACGACCTCTCATTAGCCATCATGGTCTCTTTTATCACATCCCTCTCTCAGTAGTCATGCAACACATATTCATAACATAATTTACATTCATCGACCTTTTATAAAAAGGTCCGTCAAATCAAATATTCACATCTTTGAGTTTTCCATAGTTCTTGGCCACTAGAGTTATGTTTACAAACTGGGAGAAACAGGGTGTTACATAATAATTGGACGATAGACTAGTAAAATCAGGGTGCATGTGAAAGAAAAACTCTGCATAAAAGTGTCTTGCAAAATAGTTTGGAGCCTCATCGTTCCACGACAATTTCCCATATGCCGCCAAAAATCTATTATACAGATGTCCTTCAATGTCAGGGTGTTTAAAATATTGCACCTTCAACATCTTCCACTTTGGCCCATCTTTGAAGTTGAACATCAAAATTGCATATTCTTTTGAAACTTTTCTTTTACTGTCTCTCATTTATCAGGACCCATCACCTCTGACTTTCATCGCCTCATTAGATCGACAACACTGTCAGTGGTTGGCCCCATCTTTTGATATGCGTTCATAAATTTTTGCAATGAATGAAAAACAATATATAAGCTTTGTTTACTCTCCTGAGGGAGTTCCAAGACCAACAAATCATTTTCCAACCTCCTTTTAACACCTAAGCATCGCTCAAGGGTCATTGTTTTAGTTATCCCTTCTCAGTGAAGTTCATCACCAACATCCGAAGGATAGGTGGACGTAGGTGTGTAATCTTTTGTTTCTTTATAATGAAACCTCCTAAATCCACCTTCACCCTCTGCACCAACATTATAATCTTCATACTCTAAACTCATTGTCTACACACACATTTGAAAGTAATTATAACATTTAACTTGACATAAATTTAAATACACAAAAATACAACAAAAATAAACAAAATCAAAGAAAATTACCATAAATGTTCTCTTGTCCTGAGGTATTCCCTACATTCACAGGTGTAGGAGTATCAATGCGCAACCTATATAAGAAGGTTGCATCCATAGAACTTGTTTGAGCACATTCTGTAATTGATCTATTCACATACTCATTTGAAAATCTCCTCTGACAAGATTGTTGTTGGTCACTCGGAGTCTCAGTCAAAAAAGGAGTTCCTCTTCTTCCTTATTGGGAGAGCCTAAAGCGTTTGCGAGGAATGTTTGGAGAATATTGTGTCGACATCTCTCCTCAATATCTATCCTTTGGAAATTCATGAAAAGTTAAGAACAAGACAAGTATGAGTTAATATCTCCAACATTGACCAACAAAAATTATGAAGAAAGAAAAAAAATAAGACAAAATTAATAGAAATGTTCTTTAAGTTAGACACAATTATAATAGGGTGATGCATAACTCCACTACTCATGCCCATTTCAAATATATTTTGGTTCCTTAATATTAGCACAAATAACCTTGGTAAATCCACCAATGCTACATGGGTCAAAGTCTGGTAATAGAGAAGCGGTTATCTATATGGGCAATCAGATTTCATGCATCCAACAGGTATGGAGAACAGTCCATGAAAATCAACGATTAACTTTACGCCATGTTTGGTTGGATGGAAGAAATCTGTCATCTACAAAGCAATGGAACTAAGTATCAATAGGTCCATATTACACTTGGAGGGGGCATTAATAAAGAAAATGTATTATATGATTGCAAGTTGTTGGAATTATGTTTATGACGAACCTTTTTATATACTAAGCGTATGTGATTAGATGATTTGACGTTGCTAAACATTCATTTATATGTTGTTATAACGCATTTTTTATATGCTTATCGGCCTTCTTCCAGTGACCTCGTCGATACAGGGGCTGAGAATGCCCTCTGAATCATTTTCGTAGATCCATCCTATCAGAAACCCCATGGACAACCAGGACTTGGCTGGGTGATTCCATGCTTGTGTAAATAAAAAGGGTAATACATCACCATATTCAACTAGTATCTTATCCAAAGGTTAATAGAAGCTCATCTTCAACTAAATGCTTGTGTAAATACAAAGGGTAATACATCACCATCTTCAACTAGTATCTTATCCAAAGGTTAATAGAAGTTGATCTTCAACTAGTATCTTATCCAAAGGTTAATAGAAGCTCATCTTCAACTAAATGCTTGTGTAAATACAAAGGGTTATAGATCATTAACAAGGGTATTTCAAAGGGTATATACTTGTATCCAATACATATGGGTTTTACTTACTCTGATTAAGAGAGAGCTAAAGCAATGAAATCAGCTTCATATCTTACCTGTATGAGCTATGTGAATATTACAATATAGTTAAGAGTGTAGAGTTTCAATCTAAGGTATAGGAAACTAATCACAAAATGATGATGCAATTTCAAATTGCATTTCTACTAGCTTTGTAAATGAGTCTTTGACATGAAATATTGATGTCGTTTATCAATTTCACTATGAATGCGAAGCGACAGTTACATATTTTGGTGTATCTATTCTGGAGGTTGAGGGAATGACTAAACTTGCATTTCTGCTAGCTTTGTAAATGAGGCTTTGAGATGAAATATTGATGTCGTTTATCAGTTTCTCTATCAATGTGAAGAGATTGTTACATATTTCATTGTATCTATTATGGAGGTTAAGGGAATGACTACAGTGAATATACTACCTATGTTTCACTATTTGTTTTCTATTTGATGTGCTATATTAATGCAGATTTTCCATAACATATTACAATGTAATATGTCATAACATATTACAATGTAATATGGCATAACATATTTTACATTGTAATATGTTATAACATATTACATTGTAATATGTTATAACATATTTCAATGTTATAACAGTGAATATACTACATATGTTTCGGTGTATCTGTTATGGAGGTTAAGGGAATGATTTCAGTGAATATATTGCCTATGTTTCAAAGTTTGTTTCTATTTATAATAGTTTTATAATGGATATCATTGTTTTTGGGTTTCTTAGTAGCCTTGTCACATCCTAAGAATCAAACCTTCATAAAGTTTGACTTTTGCAAGTTCTTGACAAATACAATGCACCAACAATTTTTAAACTTCATGGGTACCAGGTCATTTGGGTACCAGTCTCACTTGATCCATATGTTAATCCATCAAAAATAGTCACATCTGGATTATTTTAAGTCTAGGATGGTGAATGACCAGCCAACATGTTTCTCTCCCAACCATTGAGTGACTTCATATGGTAAGAAGATCATGTCACCAGTGAAGGTTTTTTGCAGTATGTAAATTCTTTTATTTCTATATTAGAATTTATTATCCAAAATGAAGTATTTGTTATAATTATTCCTTTAGTCAAAGGGTCACTACAATTGGAAAAGACCACCAAAGTGGGAGACTAGTTCATTTTTTAGCAGTTTACTATGATAAGAGTCTATGGTTTGGAAGAGAAGCCATATCAAAAGTGAGTGTTGAATTTGGTTGTTCTAGAGACTGAAAAAAATGAAATTTAGTCAGTTACTGACTAAAAAGACAAGCATACTAAATTAAATGTTGATCGGATGAATTTCAAGGAAAAACCAAATGTACACAAGTAGGTCACTCATGTCTTACACAAAGATGTGACCAAGACTCGTGACAGTATGTAGGACATGTGAAGCATAGGGGGAGATTTACTTACCCATTATCATTAGGACTCACTAGATGGTTTCAAGATGTGTTTTGTCAATCTAGTCCAAATATAAATGACTCTCAGCAATGAATATTTCTTTCTCTTGTTATGAAATGAAGAACACAGAAAAATGCAAAACTTGGCGTGAATTACATAATCATGTTAATCATTGAGTTTTTGAATGAAATTTTTGTTTGAGGCCTCAACTAAGGGAGAATATATCTGGGAATCAAATCCAATATAGGGCCATCCATTCCCAAAGTAGTGTGGTTGGAAGAAATACATTCCATGTTATTTTTCTTGCATCAACAATCAAAGGTATTGTCTCCTTGGGAAAATTGGCATTCATAAATGCAAGGTGTCTAAGGGATTGAGAGAATTTTATCCTTGTACATGCAACAAACATACCATATGCATTCAGTTGTTGAGAATTCGTGCAATGGTATTCAAGGTGTTATAGATCAAGGGATCCCATGGATTTTATTTATAATATGAGAATCTCAACTAATAAGGACATCATTTCATGTGTAGGACTCCTTCAATATCCTCAATATTTTGAATAAACTTTATAATATACTTGCATGATTAAAACCATACAACCAATATTTTATATCATCAAAATATTTTGAATACATTTTATANCAATATTTTATATCACCAAAATATTTTGAATACATTTTATAATCTAGATTCACATTATTAAAAACCTACAACCAATGTTTTGTAGCATCAAGTGCAAAAAGATTGAAAACAACATAACTTACGAAAGAGTTAATATAATTTAACGGTAAACAAGGCATTGTAAGAAACTTTGTAAGAAACTTATGATACTCTAATATTAAATATGTAAAAATGAATTTATAAATTGAATTCTTAAAGATTTGAAATTTTAATAAAATACAAAAATTTTGAAATAAAAAGTTGGACAGTTTGAATTTTTTATGAAATTTTTATAAAATACAAAACGTTTGAAATAAAAATTTGGCCAATTTGAAATTTTTATGAAATTTTTATAAAATACAAAATGTTTGAAAACACTGTGAGTTGGTCGCGGGGAGCCAACCATGTGGCCAAGCCGTGGGCGTGCCCACGGATTGGCCATAGGGCTGGCCCCCCATGACCAAGTCACAACCAATTTTAATAAGAGATTATCTATGCACAGAAAAGAAGGGCATTTGAATCTAAGTATTTAACACCAAAGTGAAAGACAGTAGATTTGGCTCCTGGCCGACTACTCAGGCACAGACTAATCACTTAAATGCTTACTCTATTCTTAATATTTGATTGTTAAATGTCTATATCAAATTAAAAAAATTAATATTTGATTGTAAATGTCTATTTCAAATTAACTAAATCCATATTGTTTATAAATTATTTATTAATGTTTATATATCAAATTCTCATTTTTAAGTAAATTCATATTGTTTATAAATTTATTGTTTGTGTGTATAATTTGAACATATAAACAAGTAATTTTTAAATTGTCTGCCTATTTAATTTTTAAATTTATTAAAAAAAATTACATATATATGTTTTAAATATTTTCCATTGTATGTATATTTCACAAATATTCCTTTACAAATTATAAGATAGGCAATGCAAGGAATTATGGAATCAACAATCTGTAAAATAATATTTATAACTTATGATAATGTAATATTACATATGTAAAAATGGATTTATAAATTGAATTCCTAAAAAAATGATTTTTTTATAAAATAAAATACATTTGAAATTAAAACTTGGACAGTTTGAAATTTTTATGAAATACAAAACATTTGAAATGACTGTGACTTGGTCGTGGGGGGGAAACCATGTGGCCAACCCACGGGTGTACACATGGCTTGGCCATTGGGCTGGCCCCCACGGCCAAGTCAAACCAATTTTAATAAGAGATTATCTATGCACAAAAAAGCAAGGGCATTTGAATCTAAGTCTTTCACACCGGAGTGAAAGACAATAGATTTCACTCATATCTTAATATTTGATTGTTAAATGTCTATATCAAATTTAAAAACTTAATATTTAATTGGTAAATGTTTACATCAAATTAACTAAATCCATATTGTTTATAAATTATTTATTAATGTCTATATCAAATTTTCATTTTCAAGTAATTCCATATTGTTTATAAATTTATTGTTTGTGCACGTATAATTTGAACATATAAACATGTAATTTTAAAATTGTCTTCCTATTTTATTTTTAAATTTATTATAAAAAAAAAATTAAAATATATGTTTTAAATT
>SNQJ01S0013241.1:24886-46392 GCA_010110895.2 Picea sitchensis | reverse complement strand
AGTTAGCTATCAAAGTAATTTTTAAATATGATTAGGTAAATGTAAAAAAGTAAACACATAAACGGATGTCTTTATAATAGCTAGGAAGTTAATGATTGAAATCACAGCCATTTATTTTGTGTGACTACTAAGAATATTCCAGGCATATTTAATCATGTCCATAAAAAAGTTATTAAGCACTAAACCCCTATTAAATCTGCCCATTGTCAATAGGTGTATGCCTTTCAGCGTAAAAATCTAGACATTCTTGGGGGCTCTTAAAACAGCAGTTGATCATATATCATGAAGCCACTGCCAAATCAATTCCTTCTCACAAAATCAGTATTTAGATGTGTAATATTAACTGGTCGTTTGTTTGCAGGTATTAAACCTGATGGAAGCGAATACAGTATGGGGGATATCAAAGAAGCCATTAGGCAAAGCACTGGGAAACTGCCACGAATCGATTGCAACATAAGCGCCGAGGGAGAGCATCAACTGTATCAGGTGTATGTATGTGTTGATAAATGGGACGCTTTCACTGTTATCGAATGCCCCAATTACCCGCACAGCAATTGCCCTTCCATGCTTGTATTTCCTCCTTTCTGGGACAACGATTACAAGATCCATGACGCTTTCACAAGCGAAAAGGTTACTAATGGAACAGAGGATCAGTAGCTCTCCACAAAGCGCATTCCTTTCATCAGTAAAATTTTTAGGGCCAAGGGTTTGTTCTGTCAGATCGGTCCTTTGATTCCTCGAAGCTTTTATTGGGAAGTATTGAAGAAAGAAGCCGCCTGTCGCACCGATTATGGAAACAGAGCCAAAGAGCTGTCTAGGCCATGGCAGGGTATGACGGGGTGGTTTCGACTGCCGTTGTGCCTGTTTCTTGTTTCAGCCTTTCAATTTGAGCCATTTTCTGAACTCATCGGGGAAAGGCCGAGTAAGATCAGGGGGTTATTATTTGTGTTTGCTTGCTGCTCGAAAATTTATAATACTGGCCAATATTTTATACATTTGGACGATAATGCACAGTTTCAGCGGTTTCTTCAAGAAATTGCAGAAAATCGTGTTTGTTCAAGGATTTTGAAAAATCGTGTTGGCTCAGAAAGCAGTATATGTTCAAGGATTTTGAAAAATTAAAGATCTCGGTTTAATAATTAGTGTAGATTCAGGCAGCTTCAGTATTGTTATTGCTGGGCTTGTTTCATTTATCCAAGCCTTGGAAGCTATTTTCGAAAAATGTTTTTCATTGCCCGATCGCATTTGTAGTTTGAGATTTCGGAGTCTGAGCAGGTCGTTTGTTTCAGAAAAAATGTTAAAATCTCTGTGTTTTTTTTGGTTGGTTATAGTTGTGAGAAGAATTTCTGAAAATAAACTGAACTGTGTAAATATAAATAGTTTTTAATTTTTTAAAAATTTCTGAAAATAAATTAAACAGTGTAAATTGATTTTTTGTGGTTGAAATAACAATTATTGATTTATTGGGACTAGTAAGAATATTTCATCAATATTTAATTTTGTCTCTACAAAACTGATTAAACACTAAAAACCTATTAAATTTACCCATTATCAATAAATGTAAACCTTTAACTTAATAAAAACTTAGTAGAAAAATTGAAAATATCTCAATTGATGGTTCGTATTCTGTCATATAAAAACGAGTTTTTATTGTTTCCGAAATTGTATCAATCTTTTGAAAATTTAATTGGGAATTATAAAAATTTAATTGGAAATTGGAAAGGATAAAACTGAGATCCAGGAGATCTTTTTTTGTCATTGTTTATATTCCATTAATTTTTTTATATTTTTGAATTTTTGTTATTTTTTCTAAATTATAAAAAAAATTAAATTACTTTTTTTCATCATATAAAAATCACTTTATTCCCTTTAAAATTTAAAACATTCTTTCCACCATATAACAATCACTTCAACCCTCTTTAAAAAATTAATTAAAATTTTATCCTATATTTTTTAATTTTTAACCAATTCTCATCATATTTACAACGGGATATCTAAATAACTAACTTCGAAAAAAGAACACACTTTAAAATAATTAAAAGACGCACAACATATATTATCTATAAACTTTTCTTTTCATTTGATTTCTAATACTTTTTAAATCACTGCTAATCTTAAGGTTGGTTTTTTAATATTTTTTTTAGTTTTTAAGTTTCTGTTTGGTTTTGTTGGTCTTGAATATTTAAGAAAAATGTAAGGTTAATAGTTATGAGTTGTGTTTAAATGAGTATAAATCTATTTTGATTATAAATTTATCATGTTTTAAGATGGATCAAATTTTTTAAGGTTGGTTTTTTAATATATTTTTTTAAGTTTTTGTTTGGTTTTATTGGTCTTGAATATTTAAGAAAAATGCAAGGTTAATAGTTATGAGTTGTGTTTAAATGAGTATAAATCTATTTTGATTATAAGTTTATCATGTTTTAAGCTGTTTTTAAGATGGATCAAATTTTTCAAGGTTGGTTTTTTAATATTCTTTTTTTAGTTTTTAAGTTTTTGTTTGGTTTTATTGCTCTTGAATATTTAAGAAAAATGTAAGGTTAATAGTTATGAGTTGTGTTTAAATGAGTATAAATCTATTTTGATTATAAATTTTTTAAGATGGATCAAATTTTTAAAGGTTGGTTTTTTAATATTCTTTTTTTAGTTTTTAAGTTTTTGTTTGGTTTTATTGGTCTTGAATATTTAAAGAAAATGTAAGGTTAATAGTTATGAGTTGTATTTAACTGAGTATAAATCTATTTTGATTATAAATTTATCATGTTTTAAGATGGATCAAATTTTTCAAGGTTGGTTTTTTAATATTCTTTTTTTAGTTTTTAAGTTTTTGTTTGGTTTGATTGGTCTTGAATATTTAAGAAAAATGTAAGGTTAATAGTTATGAGTTGTGTTTAAATGAGTATAAATCTATTTTGATTATAAATTTATCATGTTTTAAGATGGATCAAATTTTTNTGGTGTGCTACTCTTCCTAGTGAATGAATAGAGGAGGATATTATGTTTGGTATTTGGTCTATCTATATTGAGGAAGTTTTTGTTGGGTTTTCTCCCCCATGAGGGTTTCCCATGATAAAATGTGTGTTTCTATTGTTTCTATGATTGCCTCTCTTTCAATGATCTTATTAATGCAAATAATGTGCTAAATGATTACAATAATAAAGAAGAATCATAACTGCTAGTTGTATAAGTAAAACATCAACATGGTATCATTGTAGGCCTGAAAAAGACCAAACCATAATTTATAAGAAGTGGCTAGCTTAAGCGCAACCTCTCCAAGATTCAGTTTCAGTATTGCAACTACTGCAAAATTAGGGTTTATGAATAAACCTTAAGTGTGATGTTTTTCTTGTTTGAGGAGGAAATTGGAGAAAGTAAACACACCTAGGAACTCACCCTAGGAGGGTGCATCTAGTCCATGGGTAAGACTTATGAAATTTGAAGTTTGATATTTTAGGGTTTCCTCATAAAACCCTAAATTACAGTTGCAGTTACAGTATCAGTTGTAGTTGCAGTGCTAGTTCCTTCATGCCATTTGCAGCGCTAGTTGTAGTGTCACTACAAGGTACAATACCAGTTGCAGTAAAAGTTATTGTGAAGTGTTGGGAATGATTTTTATTGTCCTAGTGCACCTTACCCTAGATGTTTTAAAGGTTCGTTATTGTTTGCCACTGTTGTCGGATGGTGCCACTACCTTTCAATGTTGTCATAGGTATGTACTTACATATGTTTAAACTATGTCATTATTTTAAAGGGTATTTGTAGGAGAAAGGATATTTTGTCTAAAGAACAATCGTAGATCCAGAGTGATCTCAAATCCAACACATTCATAGGAACTATGCACCCCAGGTTTGATTACTTTGATATGCCTCTACTTGTTATGGAATTATTGTAATATTATGAATATCCAAGTTGCATTTTGATCTGTTGAAGTTATCATACTAAACATTAGTCAAAATTAAAGTCAAATTATTAGATTGATTAAAGTTGAGATTATAGAGTCTATTCCCTAACTCAGATTTCTGTCAAGATAACATATTGTTTTAGTACAGAGGACAAGTTGAAGAAAGTACTTGTCATATTGAGTGAAGTAGACTCGGAAGAAAAGAAACAAACTCATTCTTTAGGAAAAGACTCCAGGTTCCAGGTTTGATTGATTAAATTAACAAGATTCAAATTTACACATATCAAGTTTGATAATTGCTAAACACTATAGTTGTGATAGCAATATTTGAAATTTTTTATTATTGAATACTTGGTAGCATGTGAGAACTACTGAGATAAATATTTACTGTAATCATTCACTAGATATAACAAACACCTCATCTAGGAGAAACTTCATGTTTTGTTTCCATGTTACCATGGAGGAAGTCTTGATCACAACACTAGAAGAGTGTTTCTCTCATTCCTTATTATTGTATTTCTTACTTTTTACCCTTGTTTCAGGCAGGTCACAAGTGATATCTCTAAAGGAGATAATGTGATTATTTTTATCGCTATTGTTTTATTATTATTATAAAGAGTATTATTCTTGTCTACTGTTTCTCCCTTTTTTTTCTTGTTCTGGGAATGTCATTGGTGATAACCCTGAAGGAGCTATAGTGACGATTGTAGGAGGAAATATATTAGATGAGACATGGAGCATACTATCCAAGTTGTATATATGACTATATACATCCATATACTGAAGAAGAAGAAGAAGAAGAAGCTACTTTTTCTAGATACATAACATCTCATATGGAGACATATCATGAGCTAAAGGATCCAAATATGACCAAACATTAGAATATAAATCACAGTAGACTTGGTCAATGGATAATGAAGCCACCTTGACATGAAGCATAATTCATTTGAAGTCTGACTCAAATTTTGATATTAAGACTTGGTATTCAACACCAAGTATATCCCATAGAGACTATGAAGTTTTTGTAGACTCGGAAGAAATCAAGAATCAGAGTAAGCCTGATCTCAGAAAGGATCAGATGGGAAAAAGAGACATCTTCCAGGACTGGAAGACAGATGCCATGAGTTGAGAAGACTAGATCGTAGATTCAAATACCTCTAGGACACATGAAAGGATTAGGTTTGAGGTAGATACTCTTGGGTAGGGATATCTTACTTCAACTTTGACTACTCTAGGGAAGAGGAAACCGAGATGGTTTTAGGAGACCCTGAAGGAAGCCAAGGAGAATGTAGGAGAGCCCAAGAGACAATTAAGAGAGAGAAAATCACCAGAGAGGATTGGGGTCATATTTGGCGATGGTGACGAGTATCTCAGGTACAGAGCCACATACATTTGCATAGGTAGTTGACCAACAGGTTTGGTGAGAGTCCATGTTGGAGGAGTATGATTCCATTATGCGTAATGATGTTTGGGAGGTGGTTTTGAGGCCAGTGGGGAAGTCAATTGTGACTTCCAGATGGTTGTACAAGACCAAGTATGTTGTATATGGAAGCATAGAGAAATACAAGGCCCGATTTGTGGCACAAGGATTCTCTTAGGTAGAGGGAGTTGATTATGATGAGACATGTGCACCATTTGCGAGATACACCTCCATTAGGAGCATTATTTCCATAGTGGCGAAGATGGGTTGGAGGATATATTATATGGATGTAAAGACTAAATTTCTCAATGGATTTATCGAGGGGGAGGTGTACATTGAGTAGCCACAGGGGTTTGAGGTGAGTGAGAGAGAGAGGGTCACGTGTGCCTTTTGAGAAAGGCACTATATGGTCTGAAGCAAGCTCCTAGATCACTATTCACACATTGAAACAATTTTTCTTCAGATGGGATTTGAGAAGAGTGATGTTGATCCTAACCTATATTACATCATTAGAGGTGAAGACATGCTCATTCTCATTTTTTATATGGATGACTTGTTCATCACGGGAGAGGAGCATCTCATAGTTGAGTGCAAGTTGGGAGTTGCATCAAAATTTGAGATGAGTGACATCGTGTTGATGCACTATTTTCTAGGCATGGAGGTATGGCAGGAGGAGGGTCAAATATTCCTAGGATAGGGGAAGTATGTTGCAAACATTTTGAGCAGGCTTCAGATGGAGGACTGCAGGCCGATGTCGACTCCCATGGTCACCAACTGGAAGAAGCTTAGCTCTTCATATTCCTGGTTGGTGGATGCTACAATATATAGATAGTTGATCGGATCGTTGATGTATCTGGTCAACACTTGACCAAATATTTATTTTTCTGTGAACTCTCTCAGCCAACACATGGTAGAGCTGAGGAGTGTTCAATGGATTAGGGAAAAACATGTTTTGAGGTACATTGCAGGGTCAGTGGATTATGGCCTAGACTATATTAGAGGGGATGGAGTCAGTTTGGTTGGATACATAGACTCAAACTGAGTAGGATGTGATATTGATAGGAAGAGAACCTCAGGGTGTTGTTTTGGGTTGGGGTCAGGACTTGTTTCTTGGTACAAATGGAAACATAAGTCTGTTGCTTTGAGTTCATCTGAAGCAAAGTATATGGAGGCCAGTAAGGCCAGTTTCAAGGCCATTTGGATTTGTAAGATGTTGGTAGGATTATTTGGTCAGGAATTTCCTTCGACACAGGGATGATTTTAGGGGCTAAATTTCGCTCATGGTCTAATTTTCCATGTTTTTTCCCAAAAAAAGATTCTCCCAAATTATATAGGATAAAATTATTTTACTGTAAAAATTGCCAAAATTTTATACAAATTATATAAAATCCTTAGAAATTTAAATATTTTTACAAAAATATCGCCAAACATTTATAGTTGTCATATGAAGGATTAGTAATATTTGCCAAGGTTTCTACATTTTAAAATAAATTTCCATCCATAGTCTATCATTCACTATGATAATCAAAGTTGTATCGAACTCTCTGAGAATCTAGTCTCCCATGACAGGTCAAAGCATATAGAGATCATATACCACTTCATCATATATTGGGTTCAATGAGGAGCAGTACAGTTGCAGTATATTCCGACTAGCAAGCAGGTTGCAGGTATTCTCACCAAGGCCCTGCCAAGGGGAAAACATGTTTACTTCAAAGACAAGATGGGCTTGGTGAGAAACACTTTCCTCAGTAAGAGGGAGTGTTGAGTTTTGGGTACCTTGGGAAGTGGTCCCCTTGTGGTTTTGAGTCTCTAACCAAAAGTGGGAAAAACATTGGTATTATGTACCTTGAACTTTATGTCTAATTCAACTTTGAGTTCACTTAAGTCGAAAAGTTGATTTTTTTTCACTTAGGCAAAAGTGAATAATTATTCACTTTGTGGGTGAATGAGGGGACATAAAGTGAACTTAGGGAACTTAACCCAAAGTGGGTTTTTGAGTGAGATTATAGTGGGATGATCTCAACCTTTGATTAGAGAATGGATGGAGAGATCTTGACCATCCATATCTTAGGTTTCCTTATGGAGGTTCAAGAGGGGCGCATAGGGCCTATGGAGGATCAATCTATCTTTTGTTCACTTGGATAGGAAAATGATAGCAATGGAGATGGGAATGGAAGCATTGGATGAGGACAGCAAGGGTGCCTCCTTCCATGGAGGGTTATACAAGGCTTTGGATTCCATTGTTTTGTGGTGTTCATGCTTTCTTGGAGGAGGGTGAACTATAGGAGGAGGGAACACACCTAGCAGGGAGGTATTACACTTGTCAGATTGTTGTTTGGAGTTTTTGGAGAGGTAGCACACAAGGTCAGATTTATGTGCAAGGGCTTCTTCTACAAGGAAACAAGGAGCAAGGGCGCAAGGTTTGAGTGAGGTTGAACAAAAAATGAGGAGGGCACACCATGCTTGAGGCATTCACCTTTTTGGAATTGTATTGAAACTTGAGAGGGGTTGTCTTTGTATCAGGTTCATTTGTTTCATGTACTTGTTGATCTCACATTCTTTACATCACATATATAGACTTATATTCCAATCTGGTTTTCCCCAGGGGGGTTTGTCTAGGGTCGTATTGACCAAAGACTCTTGTGTCCTAATTTCATGCATTCTAGAGTTTAGAAAAACATTATATTAGTTGTAGATATCTAGAGGTGTGTTATACATTTGAGGTATGTAGGTGCTAACCTATGGGCTACTAAAACTACATTATAGAGCACCTTAAAAGCTTATGTAACCATAACTAAACAACATAAAAGTTCCTGAACAGTTTGTTGTTATAAAACAACAGAAAAGAAGAGTTAGACAGTTGAAACTTAGAGACAATATCATATCAAAGAAAAACCTAGTTGGCATCTTGTTAAGACCTCATATTTCTTCAATTCTATAGGGTGTGATAGACATTGGCACCGCTCTGGGTATAAGTTCTATTGAAAAATCAATATCTCTTCTTGGAGGTAGACTTGGTACCTCTTCTGGAAACACATATTTATACTCTCTTAATATAGGATGGTCCCATAGGCTTGGTTTATTGTCCTCAATAGAGTTCAACACTTGTATTGCATACAAAGGACATCATTTTCTACAACACTTCTTCACTTGAAGTGTTGATATTTGTCTCACTAAGACAAGCTTTTGAATTCCTTTCAGGGTTCCTTTCCTCCCTTCCTCATCTTCACACTCCAATATTTTATTATAACAATCCAATTTTCCTTTATGGGAAGCCAACCAATCCATGTCAATCAACAGGTCATAAGATTATAAAGGAAGTATATTTAGAGTTGATTGGGTGGAGAACCCACTCAGAATGAACTAGCCTACTGGTAGGACCTATGCTACTTTTATTTTTGTCCCAGTGGCTAGTTGTACCAGCCATGATTTAGTATGTTTTACTGGCTGAAAAATACATTTCTCCACAGTTTGAGGGGAAACATAACTTAGGTTAGAACCAGGGTCAATCAAAATAGAAACAAGATGGTTGGAAATCATACCTTCCATCTCCACTACTGAATCTTGGTGATCATCTTGTCGATTATCCAGGGCTGCATAAATTTGTGGCATGATCCTAGCCACACCATTGATTTTGGTAGCTTCCTAGATGTTGTAGACGCTCCTATTGTCTTGCTCCCTATGGGGGCAGTCCCTCAACAAATGTTCTTCTCTCCATCCCCAACATTTCATGAGTTCTCTTATTTTATTGTCAGTATTTTCTGGGACTGATCCAAAGGCTTTATTTCCACTTGGAGATGGAAAATTATGTTGATACACACTTTTAGTAGGAAGGTTCCTCTTAGAGCCTTTCCCATCATTCCTAAACCTTGAAGGTTTAAACCCATTCTTCTTGAATCCCACAATGCCACGTGGAACCATCTAGGCACGTCACATCACCATATAGCATATGCGGGCTCATCTAATTGGGGTTGGACACTTCAACATGGGAAAATTTGGTGCTTCGACACTTCGCCGCTTCGATGTTTAAACCACCTTCCTACATCCTCGAGTTCTTCCTAGAGTCTCGGAGTCCTGAAGTTCCGAAGTTCTATAACTATCACCACGTACTCTGACCTTCGACGCTTCGACATTTGGCCTATGCACCAACATGTCAAACCTCTCGGAGCCCTGAAGTCCTGAAGTCTCATACTTACTTGCCACATACTTTGGCCTTTGGTGCTTCATGATGTTCTCACCCCTTGTTTCTTACGTTTCTCGAAGTAATACTTCGTTGAAGTACTTACGATATATTTCCATTATTTGATCAAACGATCGAGAAAAGTTCTCAATGTATCCTCAAATCAATGGCTCATATCACCCCCGAATTCTTCCCCATGATTTAATGGTTGGAGGGGTTTCTCCACTTTGGGATTTCGTGGCTTCGCATCCCTTACAGTCCTTAACCCAATAATTCCCTGAAGGGTTACCTACCAGAGAGCTCATAAAGTGGGGATGATTGTTTGTTGTCGGTTGATTGTACCACTTACTCTATCCTTCCACTATAATCAATCTAATGATCGAGAAGGGTACCAAAGGATCCTTAGATCTATGGCCCATGTTACTTCGCGACTTCAACATTCGGGGATTCCGACTGTTTAACACATTTTTTCTCCCGGAGTGAGTCAACGTCGAATTGACTATAGATTATATCCAACAGTCAGGAAAGATCCTAATATTTCTTGGATCGACGACTTGCGTTACTTCACGACTAAAAAATTGGTTATAGTTTAACGACATGATAGATCCCTCGATAATGGGTAAGAGACCGCTAGTTGTCGATCAAACCATTTGGTTACCATTTCGACAAGTTACCTTCGATGGGATTTGAATGTTGTGAGGTTTCAACATCTCAGAAATCTGGACCTTCAAAGTCCCAAAGTTCAGAAGGCTTAGTTCCCTTTGAGCGTAGTGCGAGGTTCCAGGGTCCTGGTCATATGGGACTTTGGTAAAGCCCCGAAGGCTACACTCTCATATTTTACCCGAAATTTGGTTAAGGTCGAAGACTTGTGCCTTAGGTTACTTGGATAGGAAAATGGTTTGAAGGAAACACCTTTTGTCTACAGGGCACGAAATATATAACAAGGAAAAGGTAATTTCCAGGGATCAATAGAACTGGAGTAGTCCCGTAGAATATGTTCTGACTCTACAACTACATATTTGGTCCTTGGGTAATCCCTTGAGGATTTTCCAACCAACACAGGGGTCGAAGTATTATGTCCCCAAGTTCGGTTAAAATCCCATTGCTAGCAATTCTCCCTTTCTAAAAAAAGGTAGGCAAACATCATCTACAAAATATGATTTCCGCTTTACTTCAAATTTCCAAGGCTGCTAAGCCATCAGAGCCACAACTCTATTATTCAAACAATATAATAGTTTTTCCATTATTTAACTCAAGCAGATACATATTACGACAAAGCAGTCAAGACTATATGAAGCTCAAAGTCACACATATTTGAAATTGGAAATTAGTTAGCAACTACTGAAAGGGGTACTCTTTTCCACCCAACCATAGGTACAATTTTCTCTCTAAGTACTCCTCAAATCGCCACCCCCTAGCTATATCATGATGCCATGAGATAGATGAAGTTTTCCATTTTTCTCAGCTACAGCAAGGGACAAAGATTACTGTCCTTTTTCCCACAGGGCCCTGGTAGATCTGTTTTCTATCCACCAAGCAAGGGAACTTATTGTGATTATTCACTCAATCATTGCATCTCCATTTATCAGCTCGATTAGAAAAACACTATACAAGCACTCATGTACCCAAAAAAACATATATTTCTCAGTTTTCCTCAAGACTAGAGAGCCTCATCGGCTCTGCTTTCTCCCTTGAGTGTCCCGTCGACCCTTTTGTGTGTATATCCTGCCCTCTATCCATAATTTTCCCGACTTTTATTTTATTTCCCAGTAAGATTTCATGGGTCATATCACGCATTTTTCCAGATAGGTACTCTACTCATCTCCTCATTTACTCTTGAGGAAGACTTCTCAACTACCAGCTTGAATGGTAATTAAATTTTCTGGGCTAGAAGATTGTTCTGGGTCTGAGCAAGTTTGGTTGCACCTGCAGAAAGAACGCCTTACAGGACCCCATCGGAAGCTTCGCCCACTCTATTATGGGCCATAAACCATCACCAATTCCATGGGGGATAATGATTTTGAGCTCAACATTCCTCCTTTCCTTGGCCTAGACCCAGTGTTCAACATGGATCTCCTTTGCCCTTATTTCCCACCATTATTGGACACCTCAGAAGTAGTAGAACAATTGACACCAATAGAGCTCAACCCTGACTGCATACAACAGGAATCCAGTGATCATATTGTGGGAACACATATCAAGGTTACTCGACAGCAAAGTATCCAACTTTATCGAGTCGTCAAAGCAGGGTAGCTTCTGCACCAAGGCAAGTGGCTCACCCGGGGCCAAATTCAACAGAAATTTCCTCATCTGATGGGGGAAATCAACACAATGGATACCATTGATTCCTAAGGAGGGAGGATTGATCGAGGTGGATATCGGTGGCCACCCACCTTTTCCAACTGGCTCAAAACAATTTTCTGACAATTTTGGTGATTTACTATTTTTAGCAGTTTTTCACTTCCAAAGCCGTTTTGAGGCCCTAAACGATGTTTTTTGAAAAAAAGGGGAAAAATATGAAAGTTCCCTTGATATTTCCCCCAAAATTAATCTCCTTGATGATACCTTTCCAATGGGCTATCATACGCCTAAAACGAAGATTGTATGCAAAAGTTACAACCCCGGGAAGTTGATGTACTAACTTACCCAAATGGGGCCCACATGACTTTTGGCGCTTCATCTCCTAGGGTTAGGTTTTGGAGTGTATAGGGTTTTTTGCATTCATGTTTATTGTAAAAAGGCCTTCAGAGCCTCATTGTAATCATCTTCTTGCGAATGAGCCCAACCGTCACATCTCTTCTAAGAGATAAGTCACCACCATTCCAACAATCTTGTTTTCGCTGCATTTTGCAGTTTCAACTTATTTTCTTATTGAATAGAAAACCAGTTTTATTGTATATCTATTATTTTATGTTAAGCACCTGTTAATAATATGTAGTCATTTTGTTTTTCTCATAAAATCCGGATCATGTACCTTCCATCTCCACTACTGAATCTTGGTGATCATCTTGTCGATTATCCAGGGATGCATAAATTTGTGGCATGCTCCTAGCCACATCATTGATTGTGGTAGCTTCCTATATGTTGTAGATGCTCCTATTGTCTTGCTGCATATGGGGGAAATCCCTCAAAAAATGTTCTTCTCTGCATCCCCAACATTTAAATGGTTCTCTCCTTTTATCGCCAATATTTCCTAGGACTAATCCAAAGGGTTTATTTCCACTTGGAGATGGAAAATTATGTTGATACACACTTTTATTATGAAGGTTCATCTTAGAGCCTTTCACATGGTTCCTAAACCTTGAAGGTTTAAACCCCTTCTTCTTGAATCCCAATTTTCTTTCCTTTTTCCAATCCTTATGAGGTTTTTCCCAGTGCTTGAATTGCTCATAGAAGTACCTTGCCTTCCTAATGGTGTCTTCTAGATTCTTGGGTTCATTAAACTCAATTGTGTCTCGATAGGTTTGATGTAAGGCACATACCTCAACACATTTTCCTTTTCATCCTTGATGTAAGGCACATACCTCAACATCTCAAGGAAGTTTTTGACATATCCATCAATGGTGAGCTATCCAAGTTTGATTTCATAGAACTCCTTAATCCTTTCATCATAGTACATTTCAAATACATACTTTTTCTTAAAATTCTTTTCCAATTGTTTCCATGACAACTTATTCTCATGAATTCCTTTCACATTTCTAAGCTCCTCCCACCAGATGGAGGCCTTTCCATTCAAGTTAAAGATGGCTATTTGAGCCTTTAAGTTCTTAGAGTAGTCATGGATTCTGAAGTACTTCTTTAGGCCAAATAGCCAAGCTTCTTCTTCTTCCCCCTTCTTAATCTCTCCATCGAAAGTGGGTGGTTTGGATTTCTTAAACTCTTCAGGGTCATGGTTCCTGGAATGTTTCCTCCTCTTTCTTCTTCTCTGAGAATGTAAACTAGTCTCACTGCTAGATAATTCCTTGGAGTTGTTAGTTCCCTCACTAGAGGATTCTTTAGTTGAATCCTTGACGTCAACATGCCTCATGGATCCACGTTGGGCCTTCTTTAAGGTGATTCTTCTTGTGTTTTTATTTTCAGGTCCATGCATTTGTATCTTAGGTGGACTTTGGGTTCTCTTATTATTAGTTCTGTCCACATTGTTGGCCATTGGTCCATGTTGCAGTTGCCTCTGTATGTCGGATAGGATTTGCAACATGACTGGATTTATATGAGTTTTATTTTCTTGTTCTCTCACGATTCCCTCATTGTTTTGTTTAAATATTTGTAATTCTTCCATAAGGCTTCTTACAGTTTCAGCTAAGTCTGGAGGGGTTTCCACCACCCTCCTCTCAAAACAATCTTCTTCTCTATTGTGGGAGATTTCCCCCCACTCATGGCATGTCACCATTATTAATGTTGTAGTTTTCCTTGTTGTCCATTGAATGTTTAAGTGTTGATAAAAAGTTTTTTTGCTAGTCAATTGTCCTCAAATTTTATGAACAATACAGGTAAAAAACAATTGTAAGGTAAAATTAGCTTCATTATTCCACATATAACAACAATATGCAGTTTAGATTCAGAACATGAAAACAATAGAAGGTCTCTCTCTTTTCAATAGTAAAGCTTAAATAAGATCTTACAGGTGGGTAGGGTAGTGTGCCCTTCCCCTTAAAGGTTTTCTATTAAAGTTTTTTCTTCTCTTTCATGAGCCCAAGCATGCCAAGTGTCATTTCCTACTCTAATACCAATTTGTCACACACCCAAACCCTTAAGTACCATTTTAAGGGATGGGGTATACTTTTTTTCCTTTCTACAACTTCTTTGAGTTCCAAGGGCACCATTGCATTCTGATCTCCGAGAACTTTCCAACGACTATAAACTCATCCAAAACTGAGTCTTGAGTCGAAAGTTATGGCTCCCTAAACTTCTCAGTGTATCGTTGGTCAAAGGCCACGTGGCTCCACCTCATTTGTACTATCCCACCTACGTGGATCCACCTCATTTGTACTATCCCACCTACGTGGATCCACCTCATTTGTACTATCCCACCTGACACTAACTCGACCTCGTTCGTCATCCTTTAGCGATGACATGGCCACTAGAGGGGCGGTTTGCAAGAGATATCTCCCGGTCTTCGTGGATATAGGACCTTCGACCCTCTGTCGTTCTTGTACAGGTCTCTAACATCTCTGGAGACTCGAAGTCCCGAAGTCTCATTTCGCTCCAAAATCTATGGTGGGGGATCGATCCAACCTTAGATCCGACGGTTGAGAATTGTCCACACTTAACACAGGGTTTAGAATTGACAAGGGGGGTTCCACACTTAACTCACGACAAATCCCACGATTCCACATGGAACCATCGAGGAATGTCGCATCACCATAGCGTATGCGGGCTCGTCCAATCAGGGGTGGACACTTCAACATGGGAAACTTTGGTGCTTCGATCCTTCGACGCTTCGGTGTTTAAACCACCTTCCTACATCCTCGAGTTTTTCCTGGAGTCCCGGAGTCCTGAAGTTTCGAAGTTCTAGAAATCCTGCCACATACTCTGGCCTTTAGCGCTTCGGCATTTGGCATGTGCACCAACATGTCAAACCTCTTGGAGCCCCGAAGTCCCAAAGTCCCAGACTTCCTTGCCACGTACTTCAGTGCTTCAGGATGTTATCACCCCTTGTGCCTTACGTTTCTCAAAGTAAAACTTCACTTATGCTATCCTTCCACTAGTTGATCAAACAGTCGAGAAAAGTTTTCAATGGATCCTCAGATCAATGACTCATATCACTCTCGAATTCTTCCCCATGATCTAATGGTTGGAGGGGTTTCTCCACTTTGGGATTTCACTGCTTCGCGTCCCTTACAGTCCTTAACCCAATAATTCCCCGAAGGGTTACCTACCGGAGAGGTCATAAAGCGAGGATGACTGTTTGTTGTCGGTTGATGGTACCACTTACTCTATCCTTCCACTATAATCGATATAACAGTCGAGAAGGGTCCCGAAGGATCCTTAGATCTATGGCCCATGTTACTTCGCGACTTCGACATTCAACGATTTCGGCTATTTAACATCTTTTTTCTCTCAGAGTGATTCAACGCCGAATTGACTGTAGCTTATATCCAATGGTCAGGAAATATCTTGATGTTTCTTGGATCGATGACTCGCGTTACTTCGCGACCTAAAAGTTGGTCAGAGTTTAATGACATGACAGATCCCCTGATAACGGGCAAGAGACCACTAGTTGTTGGTCAAACCATCTGATTATCGTTTTGACGGGTTATCTTCAGTAGGATTTGGAGGTTTCAACATCTTGGAACTCTAGACCTTCGAAGTCCCGAAGTTCAGAAGGATTATCTCCCTTTGAGCGTAGTGCAAGGTTCCAGGGTCCTAGTCCAATGGGACTTTGGCAAGCCCCTGAAGGCTACACTCTCATATTTTACCTGAAATCTGGTTAAGGCCACAGACTTGTGCACGAGGTCACTTGGACAAGAAAATGGTTTGAAGGAAGCACCTTTCGTCTACAGGGAACAAAATATATAACAAGGAAAAGGTAATTTTGAGGGATCAATAGAACTAGAGTAGTCTCGTAGAATTTGTCCTGATTCTACAGCTCCAGATTTGGTCCTTGGGTAATCCCTTGAGTATTTTCCAACCAACACAGGGGTCGAAGTCTTATGTCCCCAAGTTCAGTTAAAAAGAGGTAGGCAGACATCATCTACAAAATATGACATTCCCGCTTTACTTCAAATTTCCCAGGTCACTAAGCCATCATAGCCACAATTCTATCATTCAGACAATATAACAGGTTTGCCATTATTTAACTCAAGCAAATACATATTACAACAAAGAAGTCAAGACTATATGAAGCTCATAATCACACTTATTTTAAATTGGAAATTAGTTGGCAACAACTGAAAGGGGTTCTCTTTTCCACCCAACCATAGGCACAATTTTCTCTCTGAGTATTCCTCAACTCGCCACCCCCTAGCTAGATAATGATGCCATGAGATAGATGAAGTTTTCCATTTTTCTCAGCTACAACAAGGGACAAAGGTTACTATCCTTTTTCCCAAAGGGCCCTGGTAGATCCGTTTTCTATCCACCAAGCAAGGGAGCTTATTGTGATTATTCACTCAATCATTGCATCTTCGTTTATTAGCTCAATTAGAAAAACACTATCCAAGCACTCCTGTACCCAGAACAATATATTCTTAGTTTTCCTCAAGACTAGAGAGCCTCGTAGGCTCTGCTTTCCCCCTTAAATGTCTCGTCGACCCTTTCGTGTGTGTCTTCTACCCTCTGTCCACAATTTTCCTGAATTTTCTTTGCTTTCCCAGTAAGATTTCATGGGTCAGATCATGCATTTTTCCAAATAGGTACTCTACTCATCTCCTCATTTACTCTTGAGGAAGACTTCTCAACTACGAGCTTGACTGGCAATTAAATTTTTTGGGCTAGAATATTGTTCTGGGTCTGAGCAATTTATATGCAATAGTGTTATGGTATGGCAGGATAATCTCAACCATAATTGGTTCCCCTTACCATCCCCTCTCATGCATCATGATCCATACTAGCCATCTCCTTTCAACAGTTGTGCCACAATTTTCTATTTTTATTTAATAACAGAAAATATATCTATATAGAATACCTTTAATAACAAGGTTCATTGTCTTTTCCAAAATTCTCATGGCAGGTTTGTCCATGGTATTTTATCCAAATATAATTATATTTACAAGCTGGGGGAAACATAGGTATTACAAGAGACAATGAGTCTGTGGTGGGCGCACATTTGGGGCACACCACATGAATTGTCAAAGTTGTTGCAATGGACAAGTCTTGGTGTGTTGAATCTATGTATGAGTGTCTTGGTGAGGTGAGGCGAGTCGTGTGACTCTACCCAAGTTGTAAATCGAGCTGGTAGTGCTCATATTGCAATTGTTTTGCAATAATAAGAGTTAGCCATGTGTTAGGCACGTCTTGTTCCTCCCACACTATTTTTGTGTGTCTCTTGTTTGATTCACAAGTGTTCTCTTTGTTTCACATGTTCATGGATGTATGCTTAAATGACTAAGTGGTAAGATTTTAACAAATTGTCTAAGTATACAAATGAGTTACACTGGAGTAGGAGTGTGTCTTGCCCATATCCTAGAACGGAGTATGGGTATGCTCTAGGTTAAGAGGCATAGTTCGAACGAAGTATCCTTGGTGTTGTCAAACAAACAAGTGAGAACTGTTGCGCTATCGCACACCCTAGACAGATGCACAATAGTAAGAATCGGGGTGGCATGCTATGGAAACATCTGTTTAAGAAAAAGGGTTATTAGAGCTAAGAGGCAAAATTTCTAACTCCAAAAAAAGTATACTCCTTTGAAATCATTTAACCATTTTTTTTTACCATGATTCACTTGATTTTATTTAAATATCTTTAATATAACAAAATCAAATGCATATCTATATTTCAAGTCAAGTTTTTTATATTGGATTAATAAATATTAAAATTACCACATAAAAATAATTCAAATATATCAAAATATATATAATTTATAATATATTTATATATTATATATATTTAAAAATCTTATATAATACTATAATTAACATATTTTGATTAAAAGTTATATCCACAATCAATTCCAATTAACATTTTGATTGAGGAGTTTACAACGACAATTAGTTAGTATTGAGGTCCACATTAATACTTCTTTTAGTCGATTATTAAAAACAAACTCAAAACTAAAGCCGTGGAAACAAATGTTAGAACTTTTTATACCCCAGAGCAACCACATAACCTATCGATGAGAGTAACGCCCATACACAATTACAATGAATGAAGGGGTGCTTGGAGCTACGGTGGTGCTTGGAGTTAAAAATACAAGTATGAATTGGGAAAAAATGTGGAAGGCTAGTAAAAAAGTGGAGCAGAAGGCTCCCAATGACCCACAGTTGGTAAGGTGAGTGAAATGCCCTACTCATTGATCAACTCACACATGGTAAGGATGACACTCCCAAAAAAAAAAACTTAAAACCTAAATGTAGTAAAAAATCAAAGTGATGACACTCCAATAATAATAATAATAAAAAAAAGCTTAAATAAAAAAAACCTAAAAGCTAAATGTAGTAAAAAATCAAAGTATAGTAAAAAAAAACTTAAATATAAAGTGAATCGTCATTAAAAACTTAAAGTGAACCGTCATTAAAATCTTAAAGTGAACAGTCATTCGTCATTGAACCGTCATTATTTGTCATTAAACCGTCATTGTTATGCTAATTATCTATCACCCTTTTTCGTCGTAAATAAGTCTGTAACCCTATTCTCGTCCTTCCATTTTCTCTGCAATCCGCATCGATACAATCCTTGCGGGTTCTTTGTATTCGCCTTCGTCTCCGAATTCTACGAAATCCAGAGTTTTTTGCCGTAATTTCTGATCTGTATTGGCTCCAATTGAGTATCAAGATCATTTATAGCGCTTTTGGCTTCTTCGAGCTGCCCAGAACAAGATCTGCTGTGCAGAAGTTCGGCCGCTTGAAAAATTTGCAGGTTTTCATAAGGAGGGCATTAAAGGGATCGCTCAGTTTTGATCGATCGCGGGAAAATGAGCTTTCTGGATTTAGGGACGGGCCTCCCCTTGTCCGTATGGAGAGAGACCAATAATGGAAAGCAATATCCGTCTCAGGCCGTGGCTGCCGGTGTTTTCAAAATGAATACAGCCATTTCGACGTTTCAGAGGCTTGTCAATAACCTCGGAACGCCAAAGGATACTCCAGAACTGAGGGAGCGATTGCATAAGACCAGGCAACACATTGAACAGCTGGTAGAGGACACATCTGCAAAACTCAAAGCTGCCAGTGAAACCGATCAGCATAAGGAAGTCAGCGCAAACAAGAAGATAGCAGGTACAAATCTTGAAAAAGATTTTCAAACTGTTCTAAAGGAGTTTCAGAAAGCTCAACGGCTTGCAGCTGAACGTGATACACAGGAGATTCAGCAACAAATAGGAGAAGTCCATGGGATATTTAAAGATCTTGCAATTCATGTTCATGAGCAAGGACTCAAGATCGATGACATTGATTCTAATATTGAGGGCTCATACTCTGCGACTGGAGAAGCTAAATGTCAAGTTGTCAAAGCTTCTAAGAGTCAAAAGTCTAACTCATTTCTTACCTGCTTGCTACTCGTAATTTTTATCGTGATGTTGCTTATTATCGTCATCATAGTACTTGCAGTATAATTGGTGTCCTGTTCGAGTGTCAATCTGGTATCCTTTCTTTTTTTTATCTACAACGGTGTGTCTGCAGATTGGGGTGGGACAAACTTTGACCTCGATTATTTTTTTTTGGTACAATGTTTTGGTTTTTGATAATAGTTTTTTTTATTTTTTTTAAATTTTTTATTGAAAATTTGGTGAAACAGATTCTAGTGAAATAGTTATTATTTATTGTTTAAATTGTATTTTTGAATGCATAAATGGATTCAACACTCTCAAATATCCTTCAAGCATTCGAATTATATAGATTCAATCACTCAAATATGAAGTTCCAACATTTTTTTGTTGGATTTTTAGCAAAATTGATGGGGAAATATACCCTTAAAAACATCAAAAAATGGAATGTTTATACTAAGTGATTATTTTGTGTTGATTATTTGTTTTAAAGTTTGTGCAGTTTATATATATATATATATATAGTTAGTGTACCAAAACTTATCATAATTTAGTTGTTAATTATTAATGTGGACAATTATTATTGGTTGCTATTTGTAAATTATTATTGGTTGTTAATTATTAATGTGGACAATTATTATCCTTTCCTCAATGTTGCAATTCCAAATGAGCTTGTGATTAATATCAATTCCAAGATACTTGTACCAAGGAACTTCCTCAAATATATTGTTGTCATCTACAAAATTATAGTAGGTGATTTTGTTGGATTCAATGATCATAATTACCTTTGTTTTGTCAATGTTCATAGTCATACTTGTAATAGAGACGAATTCCTTCAGGATTCTAAGTTGCTTACTAAGGTCAAAGGGATTCCTTGCCATAAGAACAATATCGTCGACATAGAGAATAAGGATGATTACTATACTAGCAAGACTTGGTCCAACATAAATTGCCACTTCTAGAGGACAACCTTGCTTGACTCCTATATTGCAGCTAATTTCTTTTGAACAACCCTCAGTTCTCATAGACTTGGCAATAACATTTTCATGCAACCTTACCACAACAACTCTCAGCCCGGAGGGAACTTTTAGCTCTTCTAACCTATTCCAAAGGTTGGTCCTAGGAACAATGTCAAAAGATTTCCTAAAGTCAATGAAACAACAAAGGATTTTGGTTTTATTGTTTTGGCACTCCTATGCAATAATCCTAAGCGAGATAAGATGGTCCATAGTTGAATGATAACCTCTAAAAATGGCTTGACCTTTAGCTATTTTTTCGTGGCTTTCTAGCCATATGTTTATCTTATTTTCCAAAATACTTCCATATAGCTTGGATAAAATGGGGCTAATCATAATGGTCATATAATTAGAGGGATTGCTTTTATCCGCACTTTTAAAAATTATAGATACAATAAGGCTTTGAGTCCAAGGTTTAAGGAAGCCCTGATAATTGTAAGCCTTGATAAAATTATAGATGCAAGTCTTTTAACCCCAAACTTTATGTCTTCTATAGAAAAAACATCATCTTATGTAGAAACTTTTGGAATTTTGTCTAACATTACGAGATTATTATTATTACAACATGATAATTGTTATATTATTTTTATTTTTATTATAACATAACATAATCATTTATGATAAAAAATACTTAATTTACTAAAATTAGATTATGATATTCAACCATAAATGAATCATGTATCAAAATCTTTATTAATTTAATATATGATAGGTAATATTTAAATATATTTCTATGTATTGATCAATTACTAACAACATCCACATTAATGATATTGATGTGTCTATATACATCACATATATATTTAACACATTTTATAGAATAAACATTATTTATGTATTAAATATATGT
>SNQJ01S0013241.1:8809-20575 GCA_010110895.2 Picea sitchensis | reverse complement strand
ATTATTTAGTCAAAGTCGTTATATATTTATATGATAAAATTATGTGTATCTATACTCATATTTTAAGGTTTATATATATATATATATAAACCTTAAAATATGAGTATAGATACACATAATTTTATCATATAAATATTATATAACAAGTGTTTTATAATGAAAAATAGATATCATATAAATTAAACCTGTGTTTGCATACTATGATTAGAAGTTAGAACTAAGTAAGCATAAAATCATATTTAGAAAAACATAAAACTCTAAAAATTAATTATGTACAAAGGTTGATTGTTAAATATTTCATGTTTATTACTCTTTTAAAGAATGTTTATTACTCTTTTAAAGAATAGTCAAAATTATTATTATTATTTTCAATGTATTGTATTTTTCAGTGAAAGTGAAAGTTATTGTATATTTTTTTTAATTTTTAAAATGGTATCTAGGGTAAACTGAATTTTTAATGGCTCAAGTTTAAGTTAATAATTAACAATTGGTTTATAAAGAGGTAAGAATTTCACAAAGTGGGATTTGAACCAAAAGAAAGGAGGATAACGACTTTTCTTTAAACCATGTGAGCTATATCCAATTAAGTTATTGTAGGATATAGTGAATGCAATTAAGATATATATGTATTCATGGTGAAGTTGCAAACTTCACATGGAAACACAAAGAATTCTTCTCCACATTTGTGGATGACATCCCTAATAAACCTATTAGCATATACTAGCATGCCTCGCCTAGGGTGATTCAAACCAAGCACTTTCCAACATGGAACTAGCCAAATGCCCAACAATATTGACAACAACCAACGAAACTATCTCCTTACATTGATTTGTGTACTAATACTTTGTAAAACATCCAAATAAAATTTGTAATTCTAAAATAGAATAATACAAACTAGATCATACTCTACGCAACATGTTTTATACCACATTGTTTGTTAATAAAAAGGACCCACAAGTATCACATGCACCTTTCTAAATTACCCTAAATTTGTACCTTTAGGGATAATGTTTATTCTACCTACTTTCTTCAAGTTGCCAACCTACACAACCAAAGAAATTTTCAACAAATATTGATTGATTTATATGGTTTTCTTTCCTCGAAATTAACACAAAACTAACTAATTGAATTGATGGATAATGTTGTTTTTCTCTTATATGTTATTATCAAACCTCAAACATCAATGACAAATTGGTCAATTTTCGTCATCTAGAGCATTGTTTTAGTTCTTTTCCAACAGTGGGATGAAAACTAGAAGTTGAAATGTGTCTTCAACTAAGTTGATAGCATGGGGTCTTTACTCATTGAACCTATGACATAGCGCCAACGTTGGTGGGATATTAAACAATACCCCTAATTTCACTAGATATTGATAAATACCTCCAAAAGTCTTTTTGTTGAACCCCTCTCCCAATACATCTTTCCATTAAAATAAACCCCTATTTTTACTAGATACCCCTTTTTATACCCCCAATACCTATAAATACCATGACACTCACATCCCCCAATACCTATAAATACAGTGATACCCACATCTCTCCAATACCTACAATATACTATATTGACTCTATTTTTCACAATTAAAAAAAACCCTTTATGAATGAATGTGATAAGATATTAGTCAACAACTTGAATCCATGTGGTTAGTAATGTATAAACCAAAAGTTGACATATTCAATTTGACCAAAAAAAAAAAGATAAATGGATTATAGATAGCCAAAACTTTTATAGATTCATGATGATTTATAAATGTTGATGATTTTTTGTTATATATATATGGATGCACATTCATTTTATAATAATAATAATAATAATAATCTATTTTTAAGGTCACGGTCAAGCCAACACACCAAATTGGTGTATGAGACCCCCTTGTTTGTGGGACAAGGGACCCCCCTCCACCCAACGATTTGACTGGTAAAGTCTACGAAGGTATACATACCCTACCCCCCTCTGGATTTGAACATGTGAACTCTTAAGAGGAAACACATGTTCTTAACCATTAGGCCCACTCACTGTATTATATGTTGATTATTTTTTGTTATACACTTTATTTTATTATGAAAAATATGTGAAATTCAATTCTTAAAATATAAATATTATATAAAAAGTATAATATAATAAAAATTAAATATTGTATAAATAAAATAAATGTTTTCGTGTTAATAACTTAAAATGTTAATAACTTAAAATTTAGATAAACATAAAACTAGATTTAAAAAAACATAAAATTCTAAAAATAATTATTGACAAAGGTTTATTACTCAATATATCACATTTATTAATTCTTTCAATTAAAAATATTATGAATAAAAAAATTGTTTTTTTTTTTAATTAAAAAAAAGTAATTCTAAAAAAAATAAAAAATCACAAGACTTCTCATCAAACATTGTAATTCAATAGCATTTTTCTTTACTTTTATTGCTCTTTTATCTACTTATACTAAAATCCACCTTACTGTTTTTATCTACTTAAACTAAAATCCACAATGACATTACTACTATGTGGCTAAATTTGTTTGATGAAATTACGTATATTAAAAAACCTAAATCATGTTGACTCCACATATATAAATAAATATATTTGAGCACGTTGAATATATATATATTCAACGTGCTCAAATATATTTATTTATATATGTGGAGTCAACATGATTTAGGTTTTTTAATATACGTAATTTCATCAAACAAATTTACATTTTGTGAGATCGGTGTTATTTTTAGGTATTTATCCTCTCATTATTTACACTCAAATAAAAAGGGTCAAAACTTTGGCCTATGTGCAAAAAAATTGCTATGTGAAAAAAAAACTGATAAATTCAATAAAATCCGAGTTCACCATGACCTACGTAAGTATAAAAAAGTTCACCATGACCTACGTAAGTATAAAAAATCAGTTGTTTCGTGAGACAGCGCGGTTGGTATTGACAAGTACCTTTCTCCAAGTGTTGGGAGGAGGTCTTGAGGTCAAATCCGGCTGGGTCTCCGGGACGAATTGTAATGGCTGCTTGTGATGTAAATGATTTATATCTCTAATATAAATCGAGTTAATTTCTCGTTGGAAAAGTATAAAAAATCAGTTGGCCCCACTTGGCTTTAATGTTGTTAGTTTCGGGGTTCCATACCATTATGCTCAATTCTTGAGCAACAACCTCCTAACAATGACTTTTGAAATAACTATATCAAATCTACACTTTAAAAAATCTAAATATAGGAACTCACATTTTATAGGGAGGTAGGGTATGTATACCTTTGTAGATTTTACCAGTCAAATCACTGGGCGGAGGGGGATCCCTTGTCCCACAAACAAGAGGGTATCATACATCAAATTTGGTGTGTTGGCTTGGCCGTGACCTTAAAAATAGATTATTATTATTACTTAAATAGATTACATGTTCCCATAAATTGTTGTATTGCAGTGCGAAATTTACACCCTAGTTCATCTTTTCCTCCATATCAAATGGTGAATATCATCTTTAGAGACTATTATGTGTCCCAAAATTTTCGAAGGAAATTTCCTTCCACCATATTCCTTCTCAAAATGCTTCATCATACATCTACATGCCATCATGTTCCCCAAGACCATTTACAAATAGATCAAAGTGTGGTGTAGGCCCCTCCAATGCACTCCAAAAATATGCCTTGGTTTCTTCTTAATACAAACTCTCTTTGTGCCACCTATTCTAATTTCAACAAATCTATTAGGTCCCCTAATTGTGTTCTCATGAGAAGTATTTTTTTTATTGTTTTTGGTTCTCTCTGTCCATAACGATAACATTAAAACATTATGCTACAAATTAATGTCTTCTAAAAACAACAACATGTGACTCAAAGGGATTCCATTCTATCTATTGTAACATAGTTTAAATGTTTCATAACATTTAAAAATAAAACTTAGATTTATTTCTTAATAAGTTAGATAGGATGTTATGTAACTTTTAAGTTTTAGATTTTTTTTTTTTTTTTATTTCAAAGATTTTTGTAAATAATGGTTGAATGATTCTTAAAAACAAGCTTAGTTTTAAAATATCATAGGAATTTTAAATATAATTTAGTTTTTATAAAGTTTTCTTTATATATAATCTTAACTTTATATTATTGGGGTTTTCTAATAAAAAGTGTTGCGTTGTAGATTGATCGCATGATTAAGGATGAAGATTGACGGTCCTCATTCAATTGTGCCCCTTGCATGCTCAACGTTTAACCAAGGGAAAGAGGGGCATGAAACTTAACCATGGTTTAAACCCACACTTATGACCTCCCCCGGCGGTTAGTGTAACCACTCGGGAACCCTTCGCAATTAATGGTGGATCGACACATGTCCAGGTGACGTGAGCAAGCATGAAAAGGTGAAATGATAGTTTATTTGATTTTAGCATTTAAATTCAATTTTTCTTCACTAATCCAAAGTCGCCACGTATTCAAATTCATTCTTAAAAGGTAAACGTGAAAGTTTTTTCGTTAATGTTGAGTTCATCAAAAGTTTAACGTCAATACTGCATTTCAACTTACCAACAAAACCTATTAATTTGGCCCAAGTATTTTATGAAGCTCGTTTCTCCTAGGTAATTCGAAATCTTTTACCTTCCTAGCTTTCGTTGTTTGAAATGGAATCATCCAAGTCAACTAAAGCTAAGAAATCATTAACTGTTGAGGAAGAAGACTTGGTTGATAGAGACACAGATGTTTTTGACCCAATTCTATCATTTGACTCATTTGAAATATATTAGCTAGCAATCTAAGACTTTAGGGATTTTGTTGACCATTACCACACTTGGGAGTCTGATTTGGAGAAATTTCTAGTGCCCCAAGTGTATGAATTTCCCAAATTTGTAGTCTTGTTGCCTCAAATTACCTCCCTTCTAAAAAAACTTTATTTCTAAAAATAGGTTCGTGCTTATTGAGATAAATCCCCAGTCAATTTCTGAGATGTTAAGATGGCCCTTAAACCTTAGTGAGGGTGAAATGTTGGATGAAAATGTATCAGCTAAATTCTTCATAAAATTAAATTCTCAAGATAGGGTTACTCTTTTACAATCTTATTTATGATATAATATTGACGTCTCTACAAAAGATGTTACTCTTGAAGCTAGTTTATTTCCTTAAATATCAAGATGGATCATTGCAACGATATCTGTAATTTTAGGGAAAGACAATGACCATGTTGTTGATGAATTTGTTTTAGGGTGCATGATGCCAATTTTTCCTTCTATAGTGAAACCTTTAACGAAATTCAACTATGCTCATTTTTTGGCTGATAAGATCCATCATCAACTATCAGAGCTTGAAACTCTTAGAAGTTTTATATACCAATCCTACCTTGTCCACCTCTTTTTGTTTTCCCAAGTTGTTCACTTTTCACATCTTGAACTGAAAATTGAAGATGAAATTGGTAATCCAGTCTCAGTCATTCACTATACTTCTTTGGTTAAGAAAAATATTCAGAATGTTGGTTTCTCATAATATGTTAACCAGTTCATGTCAAAGGATTATGATATTACATGATGATATGCCCCTTAGAGTCTTTCCATAATGTAAGAAACCATTACAGTTGAGTCCTGAAAAGAGAGTAGGAGACTGGTATATTTTTGAAAATCACATAGAAATTAGAGTTTATGGTTCTGAACTACAACCTTTCCTTTTAGCTACTTTATTAATTCCCAAAGTCTTTGAATTGGAATACATTATATATAGATTAAACTCTGATCATATCCATTTTATATCAAGAAAGTACAAAGCTAGTTTTAAATTGAAAAAATAGGTTGGTCCTTTTATTGTCAATACTAGAGCAACTTTGTAGGTAGCGTAAAAAATTCTCTAGAACATGGGTTTCCAGCAAGGAGAAATATGGGTGTATGATCCTCATGTTGTAATTTCTTCAGAAAGGATTTCACATGGACAAGTTCCTTATGAGAATCATCAAAATGCATAATTGGAACTGTTGGAAAACCAGAACAACTAGGAAGATGTACAGAGTATTTTGCAAATTCAGGGAAAATTTCCAAAGAAACATTCAAAGTATTTAGTAACAGAGACCCCTCAACAATTTCAAAATATATACAAAATAAAGACTAAAGGATAAACTTCAAAAATTTCATAAACAAAAGAAGAAAGGTCAACAAAAATACAAAAGACAGAGGTACTAAATGAAGATGAAGATCAAGAATCACAAGAAGAATTAGCAATGGTGATCAGAGAAACTATTAATGTGGTAAAAGTGTTATCATCCAAAAATCCTCAGAGTGCAGAACGTCAAAGTGGAAAAGATTCATTGGATACAAATCAATCAAAAGAGATTGATCGTGTTCACCAATTTATGGATACTAGGAATATGGGTGCAAAGATTAAACAAAAAAATCTTCCTAAAATCTTTAACCAATAGATATCTCAAACCAGAATGCTATTAGTTGTGGATTATGAAAAGGGTAAATTGAATATAGTAGTGCTTGAACCAAAATAGAAAAAAGAAGGTTACAAACATATCTATTGATCTCAATACAATTCATCCACTGGATACAATAGATCTGCATAGACAAACTGGAGATATGTTAAACAAAGATGTGATGATAGCTACCCCTGGAATAAAGACGCTGCAATTTATGAATGAAAAGATTAGAAACCAGCTGAAAAATCAAAATTTAGCCCATATAACTAAGTAGATAAGAGTGGAGGAATTGGAATAGTGGGTAATAGATCTAGGAGCTAATCCACACGATGCAACATCTATACAAGCATTGATGAAAACAAAGGAAACATAAATCCAGGAACTAAAGAAAAGGCTCAATATCCCTAGGATAGATCATGTTCAAACTCTAGAGTTACAGGTGATACAAAAGGAAAAGAACAACTTCTAAAACAGATGATGCACATGGGAGACCAGATAGAAATGTATGAGAAGCAGATTGAAATCTTGAATAAAGGATATTCTTCATCACAGGCCACAGATTCAACGGATCCAACAAATGGATTATCAAAAGCATTAGTAGACCTAAACCTTAAGGGAGCTGAAATTGAAAAGTTGAAGAAAACAATTTCAACACAGAATGAAGAAATCAAGGATAAAGATAAAATTATTGGGGAATACTAGAAGCTAAAAGAAAATATGCAAACAAACATTGAACAATTACATAATAAATTATCTGGAAAACCATATTTGATAGGATCTAGACACATTATCTGGGATGAAATCATTGTCGAATTCGTCAAGATTTGGCATTACTTCAAAGTAATTGATGAAGAAATCATTTTGACAGATGAAGCAGATGAAACTATAAAGAAAGCATTCCAAGAGCTAGCAACCAAGCCTTAGGTTGCTACCAAGTTGATAAAATTCCTAAACTTTAATTCTCGAGAAGTGCTAAAGAGTAAAGGTGTAAAATATAGAACCACAATGGTGATGGAGGCTGAAAAGATTTTCACAAAAAGAAATTTGATACAACAAGCTCAAAATAAATGTATAATGGTGAAAATAAACATCCAAACATTCACCAACAAGTTTGAAAATCAAGTAAAAATGGGAGTGCCTTCAACATGGGATGATAAAGGGAAGCATCTATAGTTTGAAAGCTACAGGAAGAATCTATTCATAATCATAGAAAGTGAAGAAAAGTTCCAAGGAATGGCTGACACTTTGAGAGGGTAGAATATTATAGATTTACTCATAAACAATTTCTATTTACTCTGGAAAATTATTTATATTTACTCTAGCAAATTAAAAACTTATTTTCAAGCCCTCCTACATATGAGAAGTAAATTGAGTTAGATATTGCTTGCACGCAAATGAAGTAATTCAACTACCCATCAAGTGAAACTTGGAAGCTTCTCATCCAATTGTTAATTGAATGAGTCATCAAGATAGTGGAAGAAAATAAGGGATTTGAATAGATGTCTTTTAGATCTTTCTATTTTTAGGAGTCAAAGATCTCTTTGTATATGAAGAGTTGTAAAATAGGATCGAATAGCCACATTTAGTTACGATCTAGTTTTTATAAAAGTCTAAGAAAGACTTGATGTAAAGGAGATTGTTTTCCTTGGGAAAAGACCATATCTTTAATAAAATTTTGCAAGATTTGAGTGATTCTAAATTTCTATGTCTCGGTTCATGTGATTCATGTTCTTGATGTTATCTCCATGTCCATAATTTCTTATTGAATGCATCTAATGCTATAATTGTGATCATTTAGTACAACCACTACTATTATAACAACAAAGGAATCATTAAAGCTACATATTTCTCAGAAATACTATGAGTATTGACATGACTTGTGCTTAATTTGTTATGCCTTGTGAATAGAAAAGAATTGTTCTTTTCTATTCATTTTATATTTTTAGTTTAGATACATATATTGTAACAATTTATTCTACTTGAAGAGTAAAATAATATTTATCAAAGAAGATACACTATTTTACATTCAGTTTTGTCCTTAATTCTTCTTTTATTCATTAAAAGATTTAATTGTTTGAAACATAGAAATTGGGCCCTCAAATCTTGATCTCTAAGTATTAAAGACTAGTTATTAAATCCTAAGGTAAATCAACAAAGCACTCTGTTTTAGGACAAAAAAAATTAATTAAAATCAATTAAAGTAAAATGGATGCCTTGGAATAGTTTCCTAGACAAAAACATCTCAAGGGTTACAACATTCTTTTGGCGCCATTGTCGGGGACCAAATTGTAGAAATTATTTACTTTCCCTAGGTAGAATGACAATAAAACATATTCCTTGTTGGTGAAAAATATTTAGGTAGGATAAAATCATTCACCTTATGACTCCACATTTTCAATCCTAGCATCAGGAAGGAAAAACACTAGGGAAAACCTAGACCTAAAGAAAACTACACCAGTAGTTGATCCTGGAAAATTATCGTCTAAGAGAAATCCTAGACAAAGACCTATTACACCATCTACTAATAAGCCCTCTTCTTCCTCTGATCCCAAGTCAAAAGGAAAATATTTTGTTACTTTAGGAGATTCTTCCAAATATTTTTCCTTAGCATGTCCTAAACACTCCCTTCCAATATCTCCTAAACATTCTACTCCAAATTTTCCAAAGATTCCACTTGTAATTCCTGTAAACGAATCTCTTGAAATATTTCGTGAACATTATATTGCATTATCCCTTAAAAAATCTCATGTAGTCTCTCAATTCCCTTCTTTTGTAGATTCTACAAAACACTCTCTTGTTATTTCTCCAAGGATTTTTCCAATGGCTCCTCTAGAAGAAGAGGAATTTGAACTACTCTTTAATCCATTCACTCCTAAAAACTCACAGTTTTTAATTGAGCATTTAGTGATGGTAGGTCAACAACCCCAACAACATCAAAAACTTTCCCCACCACCTCCACCTAGTATCTTTAATAAATCTACTGCTAGGTATGCCCCTTTAAACCTTCTGGAAATATGCACAATTTTCCTGACAATTATATAAAACTCTTACCTAAATTTGATGGGGAGGATTAAGTTATAGCTCTAGAACATCTATCGGCCTTTGATTATTTCATAGATAATCAAGGTCTTGAGCATGAAGACATGTACATGGGGATATTTGTTCAAACTTTTTAAGGTCAGGTGAGGACATGGTTGAAGGGGTTACCTCGTAATTCCATTGATTCTTGGGACACGTTAGAAATCACTTTCCTTAAGAAATGGGGTGAAAAAAAGGATCATATATATTTCTTGACTGAGATTGGGAGTTTAAAAAAGAAACATAATGAATATGTTCCAGATTTCATCAAATATTTAACAAACTTTATGATAAAATCCCTGCAGATGTCAAACCTTCACAACCAGGTGCAAAAGTTAATTTTGTTGGCTCCTTTGACCTAGATTTTTCCTTGTTTCTTAGGGAGAGAAGATATACTACATTAACTGATATGCAGGATGATGTTGTATATATTGAATCCAATATGATTACTTCATGAAAGGCCAGGGTTATAAGTGACTTAGGAGAATGAGAGAAAATAAAAGAAAAACAAAAAGTTGGTATATCTGGGACTAATAAAAGTCAAGAGGATAAAATTGAAGAAATGTCCAGGATCATTAAAGATTTATCAAATAAATTGGCTAGAATGGAAACTGAGAGAAGAATGTCTAATAATAGAAATCCAAATCAACTTAAAAGGCCCTTCAATGCTCCCCAACGTTTACAAAGAGAAAGGAGAAATGAGGATCAACCAATAGAAGCAACTATAAAAAATGAAAATTTGGTTGATAACCTTGTGGAAGAATAATTTGAAGATATTGATGAGGAAATGAATATGATGGAAGGTGACCTTTCTGATGTGCATGTGACCCAAGGTGAATATGATAAATCCTTGAGTTTTAACTCATATTTTAATGAAGATGATAACAATAACCAAACTGATACATCATCTTCTCAATATAGGCTTTTCTCATATGCCTTACAATATGAACTTCATAAAATAATATGACCTTAAACCAAGGACAACTATAAATACAAATAAAACAAATAATCAAGTTCAACCAGAAAAAATACAAAATAAAGATAAAGGAAAGGAAATTACAGTTTCGAAACAAAAATATGATCAACAAGCAACTAAGAAAATAGAGGCAAAACATAAGGAAATTGAGAAAATGAGTAGTTCATTTAATTTAGAGAATGAATTGAATAAGATCATAATTCCTATTCCTTTGCTAGAAATTGCAAAAAATCTTTTTTTTATCGAAAACAAGTTTTCAAAATGATTGATTATTCAATTGCAACAACTCAACATGATACATTGAATCTACAAGATGAAAGAATATTGAGGAAAGAGGAGAAGCAATGACATTGTTTTATATTTCCTTGACTATTCATGAACATCTTTTACACAATTACATGCTAGATTCAGGCGCTTCTCACAATTTAATGCCTAAAATAGTCATGGAGAAGATGGGTTTACAAATAAGAATACCATATCATGACTTGTATTCCTTTGATGCAAGAATTTTAAGGTTTTCTATTACACCAAAACCCGTAGGTATTAGTAAATTTCCAAACCAATAGCATCACCTTGAGTGGGCGGTTAGTCCCATGTTTCTAGGGTGGTAGTTAGTCCACTATATCAATTCCTAGATTTTTGGTGGTTAGTCCAACACCCCCCCTCCGATGTAACTCAAGGGAATTGAACCTAGGTCAAGGCTCTGATACCATGTTAAGGTTTTCCATTACACCAAAACCCGTAGGTATTAGTAAATTTCCAAACCAGCAACATCACCTTGAGTGGGCGGTTAGTCCCATGTTCCCAGAGGTGCGGCGGTTAGTCCATGAGATTAATTCCCAGGACAGTTAGTCCAACACAGAAAATCTAGATGTTTAGGGATGATCAAAGATATTGTAGTGCATTTATCCCAAACCCATATAAAAAGTGTTTTGATGGATATAATTGTGGTAGATGTACCTATGAACTATGGACTATTTTTATCTAGATCTTGGGAAATAAAATTAGGTGACTCGTTACAAATGGACATCACATATGCCACTATTATAGTTTTTGGGGGAGAAACCAGGAGACTTTATAGGGAAACCAAAATTTCTTACACAGTCAGTGACCCCAACCATCCCAATAATTATCCTTTCTATTCAAAATATCAAGACCTCGGTTGTTTCATTCTATATGTAAATAATGAACCAGAAATTTACACAGAAATCATAAATACTCCTTTTGTTGAGAAGGATGAGCTTGTAAATGGAATGTGGAAAATGTATTTTGATGGAGAATATTCATGGGAGGGTTCTGGAGCAAGTATACTTTTAATTTCACCTTCT
>SNQJ01S0013240.1:155438-172909 GCA_010110895.2 Picea sitchensis | reverse complement strand
GAAGGGACCTTACGACATCAAGGCCATGGTTGTAATCTCTCTTTCACATTTAATATGATACAATAATATGATTCTTTCCTATAAAGCTTGTTGTGTTTTATTGTATGATTCCTTGATCACATACATAGGTTTATATTGAGTTTATGCTATTTCTATCACTTTGGTTGGTTGCATTATTTTGCAGGATCATCATTGTATTAGCATTGGAACGGAGCTAGGATGGCGATGGCAAGAGGAAGCGACATTTAAATGGTATGTCACCCATCCCTCTTTAGTTAGTAAATTCAATATCTAAAACTTAAGGAAAGCGTCATGTTCTGGTGTGTTTTGTTCTAGATCTAGGTGGATCTAGGGAGATCAGTTAGTGTCCGCACCTACCGATTAGTCCGATAACACAAGGGTTCTAGCTTGTTGCAATGATTGAGACTCTTGAGAGTTGAACTCATCATTGAGAGAGTATAATAACACTTAGGTGGAAGAGAGTACCTCGAGCCTTGCTTATGCGTATCTCTTAATAGTCCAACACTTGGTTCTGATTTGATTATTTTGTTATTTTATTTTAAATATATGCATATGTTAAAATGAATGGAAAGAATCTCCCCGAGTCATAATTGCACAAAGTTAAATAATCTGAATGCAAGAGTGCAGTTCCACCAATAAAGACTTATCACATTTGAGATAGTAATTTTCATCTTTAGTTTGTGAGTTTATAGATTCCATAATTTACCTTTCGAAGCTCATCATTCCAAGAATAGGTCAGTAATGTGTTAAGAGATTTCAACTCTTTTGTTGACTGATTTGGGTTGTAGCTTGAATGGTATGCATTCTCATAAAAGTTAAAGTGCATTAACTAGAACTCATTTAGTTTGATAAGTTAATAATCTCTCATGTGCATGAACACTTAAAATTCAAGTGAAATATTGCACTAAGTGCCATTAATGAAACCTCAAACTAATGAACTAATCACTATTCATAGGTTTAATTTCCAGTGTTGAGTATCTTGGTTCACTCATACATTGAAGTCTTAGGCATTCATTGATTAAACGAGATCTCACAAGAAAACATATTTATGTGTAGATCAAACATCTGGACATAGTATGAAATGCCCTTATTCATCTTGATATAAATATGTGAATGCAAGATTAAGATGTCTGAAATTTCCTTAGATTGCTTTATGATTTGAATACACTTTTTCTTTTTGGATTGGTATAATTAGTGATAGGTCATTTGATTTCATTTATTGTACTCTAAAGTGTGTTTTTCCGACATTAGTTGATAAGATAGGCTAGAATAAGCTCTATTCCTGCATTTCTTATGCTTGCACCTCGAAGTCTAGGAACTCTTAGATTGATGATTTAATGTTAGGGATTTATACATATAAATAACTCGACATAGAGGGATGTTGACGTAAACCCCCTTCCCTCCAAAGGGTTGGTTGACCTACTGGTCTTGGATCGTTGAATTCCTTAGTTAGAGCGACTTCTTGGGTCCCTATGGGCACCCAAAACTATATTACCCACACACACATGCTCTTCCGTGAGTGACCACAACTATGACCGTGGGTCTATCTCCTTCGCAGTTCGAACTTCGTGGCCCCGCGAAACTCTAGGCATTTCACTCACAACCTCCAATCTCCTGATTTCTGAATCCTTGGATCTCGTCGCAACTTACTCTCCTGTGATCAATGGTCAAGATTGAATCGCAACTTTGTATTTCGTGACTTTTCTTCCACCAAGTTTTCAACTTGACGAACCTTCGAAGTATCAAAATACTTCCTGGTTTTCCTCCTTGCAACTTCACCAGATCTAACAGTCTGGTATCATTCTTCCCTTTCTGAGAATGAACCTCATTCACTGACATTCAGTGAAGACTCCAAGGACTTCTCCCCTTGAAGATTTATGCCGCTCTTCCTCCCGATATTTTCTTCTCTAATTTGTTTCCCTTGAACAATCTTCTTCAACACTTAGACAAGAATTTGACCCCTGCATACCTTGCAACATATCTCTCTCCACACTTTAGCTTTTGTGGATGACTTTTCACTCCTTATGAATGTTCTCCAACCGCTTCTATCTCTTGTGACTGAATCACACTATCCTCCCCGAGATTTCAAGCTGAAAACTCTGTCACACACTCCTTGCGGACATCGATACACTCCTTTCATATGTATAAGTCCCACTATCTCTTCTGAGCTTTCGAGTCGAAACAGAATCGGTCACACACTCCTTGCGGATGCTATGCACACCTGACACACACTCAAATGAAAATAAATACTTGAAACTTATCTACTCCTTACAACGACTCATAAATTCAACAAGGAAAATGCAATCATGTATTTAAGAACATAAACAATAGAGAATTGAAAAATAACAGAATTTCTACCATTCATTCAGATAGACACATACCCATACACATATTTGGGACAATATATATCTGTTAGATTCATCCAACTGAAACTTGCTACATACATACACTATTCTTCACCATTCCTTATCCTACACAAGATGGATTCATATGATGATATGTTCTCCTCTCTCTACAACAACTATGATAATCAATAACAACTATCCACTATCAACTATCAACAACAACTACTGGGAAATATTACAAATCTTTATACAAAGAGGCGCTCTTTGAGCATTCCCTCCAACTAGTCTACCCTTCCTTAAATGGAATTGAATGCTATCAACTACTTAATGCCTATTACAATAAATACTGTGACAGACATATGAGTGCACAAGATCCAAATCTGTACTATGATCCGATACATAAAAAAAATACATTTCCCCACCAACCTTTCGTGATGGCTCAGCCTTCAAACATTTAAAGAAATTTATAAATCAAAAATATTTGTCAGAGACCACATTAATACATTGATCAAATTGAAATTCAAAATATTTCAAAATGTGCGCTAGTGTGCCCAACTGTATTCCACGCTCGTGCTTTGCTGGCGATGCTCCTGTATCATACTCCCTTGGATGAAAAATTCATGGACTCCTGTCCATGAGCTCCTGCACCGATCTTCCATGCTTGTGGATCTATGCTTTATTGACCTAGCTGACAACTTTTGCTGGTTTTCCTTTCCACTTCACCAAGTATTCAAAATACATCTTCCTTCTGGTCTTCTTGCCAATTCGTCGATCTACGATCTTTTCCATCTACGACTTCTCTGCTACATGCATATGTTTCTCCCACTGAATCTTCCTTTGGTCTTCATCTCCTTTGGTTCCATATTCCCTGTAAAGATACAAGTCTGCAATGTTGAATATGGGCGATATACCCACATCTTTCGACAACTCTAAATCATAAGAATTCTCGCCAAATCTCCTCAATATTTTACATGGCCCTATCTTTTTTAACTTCAGCTTATTATATATTCCCCTCAGGAATCTTTCCTTCCTCAAGTGTGCTAGAAATTTATCTCCAACTTCAAATCCAATCTTTCTCCTATGTTGATCAGCTCTATGCTTGTGTTCATTTCTACTCTTCAACTGCTCCCTAATCTGATTGTGAAGTTCATGCATTTCTGCAGCAAAATCTTTGGCTCCCGCGCTTCTAAACTCATTTTGCTTCAGATCTCTTAGCTCCGAAACTCCTCTCGGATTCATTCCATACACTATTTGAAATGGAATTTTGCCAGTGCTCCTGTTCACTGAGTCATTATATGCAAACTCAACTTGTGCTAGAATCTGATCCCACTGACTGTTTTGTTCAGTGACCAATATCCTCAAAAAATTTCCTAGGATTCTATTCACCACCTCAGTTTGTCCATCTATCCATGGATGATATGCAGAACCAAAAGATAGCTATTTCCCCAACTTTTTCCATAATGTCCTCCATAAATGACCAACAAATTTGGTATCTCTGTCCGAAACTATACTCCTGGGAAATCCATGAAGTCTCGCAATCTCTTTGAAAAACAAATTCGCAACATGCGTTGCGTCACTGGTCTTTTGACATGGGATAAAGTGTGCCATCTTTGAAAATCTATCTACCACTACAAATAAGGAATCACTTCCTCTTTAGGTTCTTGGCAATCCCAACACAAAATCCATTCTTATTGCATCCTAAGGCCTCTCTGGAATAGGCAATGGCTGATATAGTCTAGTGTTCTGTTTCTTCCCCTTGGCGTACTGACAAATCTTACAATTGTTCACAAATTTCTTGACCTCCGCTCTCATAATTGGCCAATAATATGAACTGGCTAATTGAGAAATTTTTTTGTCACAGCCGAAGTGTCCGGCTAGACCTCCGCTATGTTTTTCCTTCTGCAAATTCTCTCTCATCGAGCATCTCGGTATGCACAACTGACATCCTTTGAACAACCCATCCTGAATCAAATATTCATACCATTGGCTTCTGTCTTTGAGCATAGGATTCACATAGGCTTCATATGCTTCTCCAAAATCTGGATCACTGTGATACATTTCCTTAAGGTGATCAAACCCCAAGGTCTTGATTTGAAATTCTTGAAGAATCAAAATTATCCTGCTCAATGCATCGACAACCTTGATAGCATTTCCAGAAATATGTTTAATGACAAAAGTTAAATTTTTCATAAACTCTATCTAGTTAGCATGTTTCTGGTTTAATTTCTCTTGTCTGGTTATGAGTTGCAAAGCATGATTATCTCTATACAAAAAAAATTCCTTTGGTATGAGATAATGCCTCCATTTCTTCAATGCTTGGATTATGGCATAGAACTCTTTGTCATACGTGGAGTAATTCTGTTTAGATTAATTCAACTTCTCACTGAAATATGCAACATGTCTCTTTTCCTGGCTTAAGACCACTCCAATTGCAACTCCACTCATGTCACATCTTACCTGAAATGTCTTTCCAAAATCCGGTAGAACCAGAATCGGTTGTTCATTTATCATATCCTTCAATATGTTGAATCTCCTCTCAACCTCTTCTATCCATTTGAAATACTTATGTCTTTTCTTTACTGTATCCATCATCTGAGCACTAATCCCACTAAAATTCTGGATGAACTTCTGATAAAAACTTGCTAACCCATGGAAGCTTCTTACCTCAAAGATATTCTTTGGTGATGACCATTCTCTGATTGCTTTCACCTTTTCGGGATCCATCTTCAACTCATTTGAGGAAATAAAAAAACCCAAATATATGAGCTCTATCTTCATGAAAGAGGAATTTTTCGATTTGATTAACAACTTCTCTTCCTGCAACCTCCTCATCACCAATGCTTCTCTTGCTGCAGCCTCCTCATCACCAATGCTAAATGTCTCAAGTGTTCCTCCTTACTTTTACTAAACACCAGTATATCATCTAGATATGCAATTACAAACTTACCAATGAAATACTTTAATACTTCATTCATGAGTGATGCAGGAGCATCGCTGTCAACCACGTGGAGAAAAACCCATCAAAATCAAAGAATCTATACGGGAGCTCAATGCTGGCAGCTGCAACAAATATTTTGGAAATCTACTGTAACTCAGGGCCATAATTAATCTTTTGAGGCACAGTTGAACTCAACGGGAAAATCACGGAGGCACGCTTGAACGATTACGAGTGAAGTGGGAGATTCCACTATGGTTCTGGAATGTGATGGATCCAAGATAGTCGTTAGATTAAGTTTTAGAGTAGACAAGTAGCCAGGGGAAACCCTAAGATCCCTCTGAAATAAATATAGGTTTTGTACGCCCAAATGAAGCTAGTTAGTAAGAGAGAGAACTGCAAGCGAGTAACTGCAAGTTAGTAGAAGATTTCAGAGTTTTCAGTTTTTGTTTTTGATCACAGTTGTAACCATTTTCKCTTATGAATAGAACATAGGAAAATTGATCCAATGTATGGTGTGGACATTGTTTGCAATTCTATGTTATTGTGTTTCATGGATGAATTTTGTTATGAATAGATGAAACTGTGAACGTTAGGATAAATTTCAATTGTTTCTCTTCTTTGGAAGTAGTGCAAGGTGTGCACAGAGAGCACAAGGAGTGCGTTAACAATATCTGTTTTGATTCCGAATCTCAAAAGAGATAACACGAAAATTTCCCTTTGCAAGGAGTGCAAAGAGACTAGTGCAAGGTGTGCATAGTCGTTTGTAAGAAGTTGAACTTATCTGGTGCAAGGAGTTCACATATCCAAGATTTGACTGAGGGTCGAAAGGACTTTGCAAGAAGTCGAAGAACCAGAAAATGAGAATGCCAGGAGGGTGAGATGAATTTCTCTTCGAGAAATCCTTGGAAATCTGAGTTATTGAAATCCCTGAACTACAAGGAGTGCATGGGAAGTCAAAGTCTTCACAAGACCAAGATCAAGAGGAATAACACTTTTCATAAGTGTTAACGAAGTCCAAGAGTCAGACTCGTCGAAGGAGAAAAGGTTCAAAACCTTTGAACACTCAAAATATCTTCTAACTCTGAAGATAGCATAAGCGCAAGGGGGAAAGATCTTTGCCATTTGATCTGAACGCTAGATAATCAGAACCGTCCATCAGGAGGGATGCATGGTGAACGATCATTGTTTTGCTAACTTGCACTTGGGAGAAGTCAAAGGGTAGAGTGCCAAGAATTTGTGAGGCCAGAATCCATGACTTGATTTGAGCCGTTGGATCCAAGAGAGATCTGGACCGTTGATTTTCCAGGATGAAATATTGCCATTTCGAGGATCAGAATACTTGAGGTGATAAGTCTTTTGACTTCGCGAAACATGAAGTCCTGAAATCATCATGACCGTTGGATCGAGGGAATATATGGATCGTCAGACTTGTACCATTAGGAGTTCAGACACCGAAAGGATGGAGGTGCCTCACATCGGGAATCCCCAATACGTGAAATCTTGATACCTGTTTGGAGGTTTGGGCCTAGGTCATATCAAGGGGTCAAATGAAAAGTGGATAAGGGAGGGACTAGCGAGTTCTAGGCCCTTGGCAGGGTTTCAGAGACTAAGAGAGTCAGGGTGGCCTGCGTACAAACAACCGATTCATGAAATTGCGACATGCCTTTGTTTGGGCTCGTAGTCACGACCCATGGTCACATGAGAGAAATGGCTTAGCAGAGACGAGCTAGCGCCTGTTTGGCATTGAGGTTTGAAAAATTCTTAGGAGAGAAGAGATGGGTCTCATATGACCTACGCATTTGGAGAAAGGACCTATGTAAGGGGGTTTAGGGTATAACAGAGACCCAATGAGTCAATCAGACTCAGTTTCTTGATCGATCCTAGAACGAGAGTTCGCACAACCCTTAGGAGAGAAGTCAGGTCTGCATCAAGTGGTATCAAAGCATAATTTTTCTTGCAGACAACAGGCAAAGGAGAGGAGATGAAAGAACTCGAAATTGTACTCTATGTGTGTTAAAGACAGTTAACACAATGCTGCCGAGGAGATGAGGAGAACAACCTTTAGCCAATCGAGCTGTAGAAAGGGAGATGTGAGAACTCCATGCAATATTAGAGGTGATGGAGGTAGTGCAGAGACGAGCACCTGATACTGGAGACATCAATGATGCAGAGAGCAAGGAAGCCATGGGCGAGAATGTTGTTGAAGAAGCTGTAGGAGAAGATGTTGCCGAAGAATGCTTGCTGAGAGCAGTTTCCATATTGGGGGCATATCCAAGATAGAGGTCCTAATGTATGAAGGCAATTTGGATGCCGAGGAGCTACTGGATTGGATAATATCCATGGACAAACACTTCGACTATGAATATGTTGATGAAGAGAGAAAGGTGAAACATGCTGCCACCAAGCTCAAGGGACACACAATGCTATGGTGGGATGAACTATAGGCTGAAAGGAGAATCAAGGGAAAGCAGAAGATAAAGAGTTGGGACAGAATGGTAGCCAAGTTGAAGGCAATCTGTTCAGGAAGATGCAGATCCTGAGACAGAAAGGGATGACGGTTAAGGAGCACATAGAGGAGTTCTATAGGTTGAACATCAGAACTGGACAAAGAGAGAGAGATGAAGATAAATTTTCTAGGTATATAAATGGCTTGAGATATGAAATCCAGGATGAGCTTTGCATGATGTCAGTAAGGACAGTGGAGGATGCTTATCAGTTTTCACTGAAGGTAGAGGAGAAGTTGGCCAGAAAGAAAAGCCAACGAGGAAGAGGTAAAAACCCAACCCCAAACATAGGTAATGGAGTTACCCATGACAAAACACATCAGTCTAAGGATGAGAATGAGAAACCACACGGTCAATCGGAAAGAGGAGGAAGTTCCCGAGAAAGACAGGGTGGTGGAAGAAATTCTTCCAGAGGAAGAGGAAGAAGGGGAGGAGGAGAAGTAAGGTGTTACGCCTGTGGAAAAACATGGCACATGTCTTGGGACTATCCCGAGAAACGGGAAGAAGTAGGAGGTGAATCTCACATTTTAGAAGCACAGAGAGGAAGTGTTGAAGCAGAAGAAGCAGAGGATGGAAGATCCCTGATGTTGAGGAGGGTTCTCTTAAAACCAGAGGCATAAATTGAAAATCCAGTGTAGAGGAACAATCTCTTCAGAACATCTTGTAAGGCTAAGGATAGAGTATGCAAGATGATAATTGACAGTGGAAGAACTGACAACTTAGTATCCACAGATATGGTGGAGAAATTGGAGCTGGAGACAACTGAACACCCAGAGCCATATAAAGTCTCATGGTTGCAGAAAGGACACCAGGTAATGGTTACTAAAAAAGGCTTGGTTGAATTTAAGATAGGAGGATATAGAGATAAAACCCCATGTGATGTAATTCCCATGGATGTATGCCATATTTTGTTGGGAATACCATGGTAGTTTGATAGGAACATGATTCATTATGGGAGGAAGAATAAAAAAAACTTTGAGAAGAATGGTAGAACACAAATATTGCTGCCAATAGAGGAGAAGAAAGTGAAAGAGGAAGCCAACACAAGCATAATTCTCATGAGTGGGAGGGAAATCCTGAAATAAGTCAAGGAAGAACAGGAGATGCAATTCGCTATGGTGAGGAAACCCAAAGTTATCCTTACAATTACATCGATGGATGATTTGCCTGAAGAAGTTTAGGAATTGCTAGAAAATTTTTCTGACATAGTGGTGGACGAGTTGCCTAACTCATTACCACCCATCAGAAGTATCAGTCACCATATTGACTTGATACCAGGAGCAAGTCTGTCGAACAAAGAAGCGTACAGATTGACACCTCGAGAGAATGAGGAAGTGAAGAACCAAGTCCAGGAATTGCTAGACAAGGGTTTGGCCAGAGAGAGCTTGAGTCCATGCACAATACCAACTATGTTAAGTCCAAAGAAGGATGGAGGATGGAGAATGTGCATAGAATCAAGATCCATTAACAAGATCACAATCATATATCGATTCCCTTTACCAAGAATGGATGATTTAATGGACTGTTTAGGTGGATAAAATTTCTTTTCTAAGATAGATTTGAAAAGTGGATATCACCAGATCAGGATGAGAGAAGGTGATGAGTGGAAAACAACCTTTAAAACAAATGAAGGTTTGTATGAGTGGCTTGTTATTCCATTTGGATTAACAAATGCCCCGAGTACTTTTATGAGGCTGATGAATGGAATATTGAAAGATTTCATTGGAAATTTTGTAGTTGTGTGTCTGGATGATATAATGGTCTTTAGTAGGACTAAAGAGGAGCATTTGAGACACCTGACATTAGTGATGAGGAGGCTACAACATGAGAAGCTGTTGGTAAATCTGAAGAAGTCCTCTTTTATGAAGACATAACTCATTTACTTGGGTTTTGTGATCTCTTCGAATGAACTGAAGATGGATCCAGAGAAGGTGAAAACAATCAAAGAATGGTCGTCACCAAGGAGTATGTTCGAGGTAAGAAGCTTCCATGGATTAGCAAGTTTCTATAGGAAGTTCATCAGAGACTTCAGTGGGATTTGTGTGCCAATGATGGATACGGTGAGAAAGAAACACAATTATTTTAAATGGACAGAGGAGGCCGAGAGGAGATTCAATATATTGAAGGAGAAAATCACAGAATGACCAATTCTGGTCTTGCCGAATTTTGAAAAGACATTTTAGGTGAGATGTGATGCAAGTGGAGTTGCAATAGGAGCAGTTTTGAGTCAGGACAATCGACCTGTTGCCTATTTTAGTGAGAAGCTGAATGAGGCCAAGAGAAAATAATCCACGTATGACAAGGAGTTTTATGCCATAATTCAAGCCTTGAAGAAATGGAGACACTATCTTGTCCCACAAGAATTTGTCTTGTATAGCGATAATCAGGCTTTACAATTCATAACCAGGCAAGAAAAATTGAACCAAAGGCATGCAAAATGGGTTGAGTTTATGCAAAATTTTACTTTTGTCATAAAACATATCACTGGGAATGCTAACAAAGTTGTTGATGCGTTAAGCATGAGATGTTTAATTCTGCAGGAATTCTGGGTGAAGACCTTGGGGTTTGAACACCTTAAGGAAATGCATTGTGATGATATAGATTTTAAGGAAGCATACGAAGCATGTGAAAATTCTGTGCTGAGAGACAGAAGCTAGTCGACAAAGTATATGATTCAAGAGGGATTTCTGTTCAAGGGAAATCAATTGTGCATACCAAAATGCTCAATGAGGGATAACCTTTTGAAGGAAAAGCATAGTGGAGGATTGGATGGACATTGTGGCCATGATAAAACATTTGCATAGTTGAGAAGTTCATAAGATTGGCCAGGTATGAGAACATAAGTGATAAAGTTTGTGAACACATGTAGAATCTGCCAACATACAAAGGGGAAAAGACAGAACACTAGATTGTATCAACCATTGCCAATACCAGAGAGGCCTTAGGATGCAATACACATGGATTTTGTGTTGGGATTGCCAAGAACACAAAGAAGATTTGATTCCGTATTTGTGGTGGTGGATATATTTTCAAAGATGCCACATTTTATCCCATGCTAGAAGACCAGTGATGCAACACATGTTGCAAATCTATTTTTCAAGGAAGTTGTAAGACTTCACGGCCTACCCAGAAGCATTGTCTCGGACAGAGACACAAAATTTGTTGGTCACTTTTGGAGAACACTATGGAAGAAGTTGGGGATAGATTTGTCCTTCAGCTCAACTTATCACCCTCAAATGGATGGACAGACTAAGGTGGTAAAAACAATTTTGGGAAAATTATTGAGGAGTTTGGTCACTGAACATCATAACCAGTGGGATCAGATTTTTCCACAAGCATAATTTGCATACAATGACTCACCAAACAAGAGCACTGGAAAGAGCCCATTCTAGATATTGTATGGAATGCAACCCATGGGAGTATTTGAGTTGAGAGAGTTGGAACATAGTGATATCAGGAGTGCTGGAGCATAAGATTTTGTGGCAGAAATGTAGAATCTCCATAGCCATATAAGAGGACAATTGCAGAGTTCTAACTAGGAGTACAAGCGTAGAGCTGATCAACATCGAAGAGAAATTCAATTTGAAGTAGGAGATCAGGTTTTGGCACATCTCAGGAAAGAAAGGTTCCCTAGGGGAACATATAACAAGTTAAAGATGAAGAATATAGGACCATGCAAGATCTTGAAGAAGTTTGATGCAAACGCCTATGAGATTGAGCTGCCAAATGGTCTTGGCATATCGCCCATATTCAATGTTTCAGACCTGTATCCTTATAGGAAAGATGACATAGAGAGATCAGAATATCAAGAGAGGATTTAGTGAGAAAAGAAAATTCGCATAGCAGAAAATCCACAGATGGAGAAGATCGTTGATGAGAGGATTGGCAAGAAGACTACGCGAAAGACCTATTTTGAATATCTGGTCAAGTGGAAGGGGTACCCGATAGAAGATGCCAGTTGGAAAATGAAGCTACTATCCAAAAGCATGGAAAGATAGTGTACGATCTCATGGATAGGAGTCCATGAATGTTTTTCAAGGGGAGTATGATGCAGGGGCATCACTGTCAACTGCTTGGATAAAAACCCATCAACATCAAGGAATTTGTACGAGAGGTCAATGCTGGCAGTTGCAACGGATATTTTGGAAATCCTCCTTAAATCAACGCCGTAATTAATCTTTTGAGGCATGCTTGAACTCAATGGGAAAATCGCGGAGGCACGCTTGAACGATTACGAGTGAAGTGGGAGATTCCACTACGGATCTGGAATGCGACAGATCCAAGATAGTCGTTAGATTAACTTTAGAGTAGACAAGTAGCTAGGGGAAACCCTAAGAGGCCTCTGAAATAAATAGAGGTTTTGTATGCCCAAATGAAGCTAGTTAGGAAGAGAGAGAACTGCAAATGAGTAGCTGCAAGTTAGTTGGAGATTTAAGAGTTTTCAGTTTTTGTTTTTGATCACAATTGTAACCATTTTCACTTATGAATAGAATAGAGGAAAATCGATCCAATGTATGGTGTGGACATTGTTTGCAATTCTCTATTATTGTGTTTCATGGATGAATTTTGTTATGAATAGATGAAACTGTGAATGTTAGGATAAGTTTCAAATGTTTCTCTTCTATGGAAGTAGTGCAAGGTGTGCACATAGAGCACAAGGAGTGCGTTAACGAGATTGATTTTGATTCTTAAGCTTAGCAGAGATAACACGAAACTTTCCCTTTGTAAGGAGTGCAAAGAGACTAGTGCAAGGTGTGCACAGTCGTTTGCAAGAGGTTGAACTTGCGTAAAGATCTGGTGTGAGGAGTGCATAGATTCAAGATTCAACTAAGGGTCGAAAGGACTTTGCAAGAAGTCAAAGAACCAAAAAATGAGAACATTAGGAGGGTGAGAGGAATTTCTCATCGAGAAATCCTTGGAAATATGAGTTATCGAAATCCCTGAACTGCAAGGAGTGCATGGGAAGTCGAAGTCTTCACGAGACCAAGCTCAGGAGGAATACAACTTTTTATAAGTGTTAACGGAGTTCAAGAGTTAGACTCGTCAAAGGAGCAAAGGTTCAAAACCTTTGAACACTCAGAAGATGTTTTAACTCTGAATATAACGTAAGAGCAAAGGGGAAAGATCTCAGTCATTCGATCTGAACGATAGAGAATTAGAACCATCCATTCGGAGGGACACGTGGTGAACGATCAAATTTTCGATGACTCACGTTTAGGAGAAGACAAAGGGAAAAGCACCAAGAATTCGTGAGGCCCGAATCCGTGACTTGATTAAATCCATTGGATCTAGGAGAGATCTGAACTGTTGGTTGTCCCAGACGAAATATCGACATTTTGGGGATCAAAATATTTGAGGTGATAAGTCTTTCGACTTCGTGAAACGTGAAGTCTTGAAATCATCATGACCGTCGAATTAAGGGAAGATTTGGACCATCAGACTTGTACCATTGGGAGTTCGGTCATCGAGAGGACGGAGGTGCCTCACATCGGGAATCCTCAATACGCGAAATCCCAATACCTGTTTGGAGGTTTGGGCCCAGGTCATAGCAAGGGTTCATACAAAAAGTTGATAAGGGAGGGGCCAACGAGCACTAAGCCCTTGGCAGGGTTTCAGAGACCAAGAGAGTCGGGGTGGCTTGTGTACAAACACTCGACATGGGAAATTGCGATGCGCCTTTGTTTGGGCTCATAGTCACGGTCCGTGGTCGCGTGAGAGAAAGGGCTTTACAGGGACGAGCTAGAGCCCATTTGGCATTGAGGTTCTAACAACGCTCAGGAGAGAAGAGACGAGTCTCATATGACCTACACATTTGGAGAAAGGACCTGTGTAAGGGGGTTTAGGGTCTATCAGAGACCCATTGAGTCAATCATAATCAGTTTCTTGATCGATCCTAGACTGAGGGGTCATGCAACCCTTAGGAGAGAAGGGGGGTCTACATCAATGAGTCTTATAAAAGTGCTTGGGGAATTCCTTAAGCCAAATGACATAAAAATCCATTTATATAACCCCTCATTCATCTTGAATGCTGTTTTCCACTCATCACCTTATCTCATCCTGATCTGGTGATATCCACTTTTCAAATATATTTTTGAAAAATAGTTATCTCCACTCAAGCAATCCATCAAGTAGTCCATCCCTGGTAATGGAAACCTGTATCTGATGGTGATATTATTTATGGCTCTCGATTCCGTACACATTCTCCATCCTCCATCCTTCTTTTAACTTAGTACAATTGGTATTGCACATGGACTCAAGCTTTCTCTGACCAATCCTTTTTCTAACAGATCTTGGACCTGTCTCTTCAATTCCTTGTTCTCCTGAGGCGTCAATATGTACGCTAGTTTATTTGACAGGCTTGCTTCTAGTATCAAGTCAATATGATGACTGATGCTCCTGATAGGTGGCAATGAGTTTGGCAACTCATCCACTACAATATCAAGAAAATTATCTAATATCTCCCGAACTTCCTCAGGAAAATATTCCAATGAAGTACTGGTAAGGATAACCCTCGATTTCCTTACTACAACAAACTACATCTCCTGTTCCTTCTTTACTTCACTCAGGAGTTCCTTCCCACTCATGAGAAGTATGCTCACACTGGCTTCATATTTCACCTTCTTTTCCTCAATTGGCAACAACATATGTGTCCTACCATTTTTCTCTAAGGTTTATGTGTTTCTCCTTCCATCATGAATAACATTCCTATCATATTGCCATGGCCTTCCCAACAAAACATGACATACATCCATAGGAATTACATCACATAGGATCTCATCTCTATATCCTCCTATTTTAAAATTAACTAGGCATTGTTGAGTAACTGTTACCTGATGACCTTTCTGCAACTATGAGACTTTATATGGTGTCAGATGTGCAATCGTCTCCAGCTCTAGCTTCTCTACCATCTCTATGGATATTAAGTTGTCAGTGCTTCCACTATCAATTATCACCTTGCAAACCTTGTCCTTCATTTTTCTAGCTGTCCTGAACAAATTGTTCCTTTGCACGGGTTTTTCAGTCTCTGGTTCTTGCTGTTATCACCGAAATTTCATCTGCAAATGGTTACAAGAATCCAACATCTCCAAATACCTATTAGTTCATTCATGGCCCAAAAAAATAATTTCCCAAAGGAAAAAACTATACAATTGGGTCAAACATTGAAGTGCCCAAATTCACCAAAAGAAGCACACACATATGCATGGAATGCATGACTTTCGCAGTCAAACCCACACATTGTGCTCAAAATGTGCTACTTTATACAGGAAAACTCGCGCACATGTGTGACTGTTTACAGGCAAAGCCACACACTTCCATGAACGACACATTTATGGTTCTTGTTAGCCCCTCACCCACTTTTGGTTCATCTCCCAAGTTGATTTGACCTCAAATCTGAGATGAATCCGAGTGGGGGGCTGGTCAAAGACCTAAGGGTGCCCTAAATGGCCCCTTGTTCACACTAAATACCGGTTGGATAATGCCTCAAATATTTGATATAAAAAGAGGGCATGGGTGCACTATATTTTCAAGAATCTCATTGTATTGTTATGCTTCCTCTATTCTCCTACAAGGAACCTATTTCCTTCTTGGAGCATACTAGCATCATTTCATTAGGCTATTCACCTCACCTCTTGAGAGAATAAGCTTGGATTTCTTCACCATTTCCTTTCTAGTTTGCTATTTGTAAGAAGAGCTATCACATAGGGGATTCAAGAGCCCTCCCTTGGAGGAAGAGGGGACCCATTAGTCTCCTTTTCTCTTTGGTGTTTGCCAACTAATACGATCTATCCATTAGTGGCATGAATATTAGTCAATTGTTTGGTTGATTTTGGTTCTAATTTCCTTATGCACTTTAGTTTTGTTTCTTTAGTTGTTATTAGCTTAGTTGTTTGTTTATTTCACGTGATTGAGTCATTTGATTCATACACTAACTTCTGTCTTGTTTAGATGACCCAACTAGATTTGCAAGTGTCCCTCTTTTGCTCATTCAAGTGATGAAAAGGATACAACACTTGCTTCAAAATAAATTTCTTCATCATCAAGGATCTTCCATCCTCTGCACCTTCTACCTCAACATCTCACTTCTGCGCTTATGAGATGTGAGATTCACCTCCTTTCTTTCTCTCAGGACAATCCCAAGACATATGCCTTGCCTTTCCGTAGGCATAACACCTCACTTCTCCTCCTCTGCCTCTTCCTCTACTTCTGGGAAAATAACTTCTACCACCACTTTGTCTTCTGTTTGAAATTCCTCCTCTGTCAGAGTGACTATGTGGTTTCTCCACCTCATCCTTGGGATTTTGTGCTTTATCCTGGGAAACTCCCTTTCCTCTATTCAAGTTTCAACCTATGTTCTGATGACTCTGCTTTCTAGCTAACTTCTCTTCTGCCTTCAGTGCCATCTGGCACGCGTCTTCCACGGTTCTGACTGTCATCATACTGAGTTCATATTGAATTTCGTATCTCAAACCATTAATGTATTTGGAAACTTTCTCTTTGTCTCTTTCCCTCCGTCCAACTCTAATGTTCAACTTATAGAACTCTTCTGTGTACTCCTTCACAATCAATCCTCTCTGTCTCAAGTTCTGGATCCTCCTGAACAGATTTATCTGGCAATCCTCGGCCATGAATTTTGCCTTTAACTTGGCTACCATTCGATCCCAACTCTTGATATTTTTCTTGCCTTTGCTCCTTCTATCGGCCTGCAGTTCATCCCACCACAATGCTTCATGTCCCTTTAATCTAGTGACATCATGTCTTACCTTTTTCTCCTCTTCGACATCCTCATAGTCGAAATACTTGTCCATTGCTCGAATCCAATCAAGAAATTCTCCTATATCTAAATTCGCTTCATACATCAGGATGTCAATCTTCACTCTAGAACCCAATTTGACAACCACTCTCAACAAGCATTCTTCCACAACATCCTCAACTACAACTTCCACAACTTCTACTTGTTCCACTTCTAGCTCGCTGATGTCTCCAACATCAGGCACTCCCCTTTGTGCTGTTTCCATGGAATCCAACCTCACACGTAATTCTCTCATCTCTCTTTCCATAGCTCTGTTGGCTAGAGGTGGATCAACATGTCTTCTAGGTGGCATTGTGTTGACGTTTATCCTTCTCCCTACAAAAGTCAATTCTGTACCTTGCTCTAATACCACTCCTAACGCAAACTCCCTCCCCTCCAATGGGATGCTTGACCTCCTAGTCTTAGATCGTTGAATTCCTGAGTCCGAGTGACTCCTTGGGTCCTTGTGGGCACCCAAAACTATGTTACCCACACACACAGGCTCTTTAGTGAGTGACCACGGCTATGACCGTGGGTCTACCTCCTTCACGGATCAGACTTCATGACCCTGCGAAACTCTAGGCCTTTTGATCACAAGTATCTGGTTCCGAGAGGCTGTCCTTACTGGATGGTTTCTCTGGATACAATCAAGTTTTAATGTCTCCGCCAGACCAGTTGAAGACTACCTTCCGTAATCCGTGGGGCACTTATGCTTATCGCAAAATGCCCTTTGGATTGATTAATGCCGATGCTACCTTTCAGAGAGCAATGGATATTTCTTTTAGAGGCTTGATCAATCACTCTGTAGTAGCCTACCTAGATGATGTAACCGTTTATTCCAAAAACAAAAACGATCATCTAGCTCACCTCCG